>DWPQ01000956.1:0-13791 GCA_018251795.1 Perichares adela | reverse complement strand
CCCTTAAGTTTTGATGCGAAGCCTATTCAGTACAAACAAACAATCAAAGCTTTCCTCTTTATACTATTAGTATAGATGTAGGGTTTTTATTGCTAAATTAAATTCATTGGGTTTACATTCCTAAATTAATTTCATTGAAACAAACTGTGTGGTTTAAATATTATTTTTAATATAATGCAAACCACTTTTACGATTTTTAAACATCCGGTATTTAGCGTCCTATTTTTGTAAGAAGAAATCAAATAAATTTATTTATAAAAACGAACATCACTATAACGTAAAGTGATAGAGTAAAAATAGACGTAGAGATGTTTATTCTTACGCAGAAAATTGCCATAGAAAAGAAAGAGCTCAAAGAGAGCTCTTTTCATTCAAAAGGCTCAGCAAATGTCAAATGGAGTTATTCTTGTCTTGATCTTGTAATAACTCGCTGTATGTTTCTGGTATTATGAAAAAAATGTATCCCATGAATTTTATAGAATTCTTGAGCACAGACTGAACATATACCAATATACTAAATATTAATAGCCCCAAAACGCGAACTCGGAGTCTGAAGTACTCAGCCCAGACTCTTTCTTTATTTTGGGGCACATAATAGCCGCTTTATGGATAAAGTAATTAATCATAGACACATTGTTTACCAAGAAGCTACCAATGAACTCACTAATTACTGGCTTTTAGATACTGCAAGCGATACATTTTACGCTTGTAACTAGGAGGGTGGTAAGCCAGACTGTTTAGCAAGAGAACATCACGAGCAATAGAACTTACTCATTGTTCGCCATTTGTATGGTGTGTCAGAATCGCGGGTGTATCTCACGGATTTAGATATCTCTTTTGGAGTACAAACGTACCTGATGTGTACCTCAGTGTTCCTATGCTAAAAGTCTGTGTATCTCCTTCTATGCATAGATTTTATAATAAAATATGTACACCCGCCGTCCCGACGTCAGAACCGCGGGTATACTTCTAGTTAGCTTAAGTACCTAAAGTAGACTGAATATGTAGATTTGGCACCTCTTGTGTACCTGCAGAAACAAATATTAAATAAATAAAAAAAAAATAACAATGCTGAGAAAAAAAAAAAAACTTTAACGTGGCTGTTATTTTATAAAAATAATTACAGTTAAAATTAAATAGTAAAGGTACCTGGTTAGAATAACAAAAATAATATTGCGTATGTTTTTAAACCGTTTTATTTAGCTGGCCCTGTTTATTTACTTATTTGGGTCAAATCTATTAATTGAAATTTAACCCTCTCTGTAAATCGATTGATCTGAAATTTTGTACACACGTACGTACATACGTATTTTGTACGTGCTGTGACTTCGCGTGTCTAACTCTTCTCGAAGAGATATGTCATGCGTTCCGCGTGCCTGGTGCCTAGTCTTTATTTTCTCAGCAACTTTACATCTTTTTATTAATTTAATATTTGTTTCTATAGGTACACAAGATGTACCAAATCTACATATTCAGTTTACTTAGCTACTTAGGCTAACTAGAAGTACACCCGCGGTCTGATTTGACACACACATTTTTATGTACCGTGTTTATATTGTGGTCAATAAAGTTTAAATTAATTATAAAATTCCTTCGGATGTCAAAGCCTTAACTTGCCTCCGCTTATCAATTAAAATTTAAATTACGACATGAATGTAATTATTTCTTCATTCTTTATCTTCTGAATTAACATTATTTAAACAGTTACCAGCCCCGTCACTAAAATTTATAATGAGAATAGGTAAAGTAAATAACTTTTTACTGCCCTTAACTTTTATTCATTAAGTTCGGAAATAGATCAATGACGGATGTTTACCACACGAAGAAATTGAAATACAGTTTAAGAATTTTAAGATATGTAACAAAAATCTTATAGTAGCATTTTAACAAGCATTAAAACAGATTTTTTATAACATTAAAATGACTAAAAATAAATAATATACAATTAGAATATTACTACTAATACAAATTATAGCTATGAAAAGAACAATATTACTACATCGAAATCGGATTGCTTCGATTGGTTTAGTAATTAGTAAAAATCACATATGACTAAAAATACTTATCTTACCAAACCAAGCAATTCCACAACTTTATATTAGTAGCCTCATGATAACAGCATATGCTAATTGTCGAAAGTATCTAACAACCCATAATTCTTCTTCTGTCGGCAGGGGTCTCCTCTGACATTGAGAGGGTTTAATTCCATTATCCGAGCTCGAAAACGTGGAAGGCAGACTTTGAAACCTTTATAATTTTCTCTAGTGTGCAAAGTTTGTCATTCTGCACTTGGCCAGCGTATAATGCCCTAAATAAACATTGGTTTGTTAAGGGTTATAATAATTATGACATTAGACTAGCAAGTTCAAATTATTATAGATATAGACATTGGCTAATAATAAGTAACATTTTTATCTATGAGTATAAGAGGGACAATATCAATGATGATGTTAAATAATAGGTCCAGTCCAGATAATTCTAGAAAACAATATGTATACACATAATTACTTTTACCATTCAGTGAGACTTACTGCCCAGTGCTCTGGGTACAATTTTGCCTTAATCTGGAATGATTCAAAACTTGGATGACATATATTTTTAAATGGGTTTATTCAGTTTGCCCTGTTTATTTATTTATTTGGGTCAAATCTTGTTATTGAATTTACCCCTTCTTGAAGACCGATTGATCTGATATTTTATACACACCTTTTTTGGATGACAATACAATCAAATATAATCTGTACCGGTGTAAATCCAAGATGGCCGCCGCTACAAAATGGTTACATATTTTGTCACAAATATGGCGTACTATTTACATATTTTATTCAGTTTACGCTACGCCAAACTATTTTGTAATTTTTTTTCTTCAGAATTGTTTATTAGCTTTTAGTACATTATCTACATCTTTATTACATTATTTTTTCAATAAAACCGTTTAACATTAAAATAAAATCTATTTGTTTTATTGTAAATATTTATACATATTTATTAACTGTTATCTTTTAGTTGATATTGTTTCAAAATGTACTTGTATAAATTGAGATTAATTTAATCAATTATTCAGAACATAAAACCTCCATGCTTCATTATCAATATCTTGATCATAGTTCGTAAAAATGTTTGAATTCATTTAGCATTTGAAAATTGTTCATTGTAATATGAGTAATTAATTAATAAATATAAATAATAATTAATAATTACACAAACTTACTAAATAATTACACATGATTTAAACCTAATACAGTCATAGCACATCCATATCCAAGGTTTTAAATTCTATTAAAGTATACAAGGAAGTCAAAAGATACAACATCCTTGGGTTAGATGATAAATTCTGTGATGTTTAAGTACAATTTATTGATTACATTAATAACAACAAGAATTGCTCATTTAAATATATAAGATGTCAGTACAAATGGCATGATTATTAATAATAAACAATTTTGCTTGTACCATACTTTAGCCCTTGACATTTTTGCTTTGGGTTACTTAGGTTTTATTAATTATTTAACTAAGTCTGTATTTCATAATGTTCTAGTTTTGTTAATTTACATAAAAACAAGTTAATTTATCTTCCTATATGTTAACTGTATAGTAAGTTATGTTAAATAAATAATTTCAATGGGTAAACACAATGGAATGCTTATTTATTAATTTGTGTTAATTTAAGTCTTATAAATACTACATATATACAGCTAATTGTGTCCACCATTGCTCTAACAGTTCACTGATCGTAGTATTCTGAAACAATGAATATAAATTCAAAATCATATAGGTATTCTTGATACTCTTATATATAAGTTTTAGGTGTAGTAGTATTTCTTAAATCCCGGAGCTTCCCCATATACCCCAGAAACATTTCCACTAAAAGGATGGCTCGTGGCTAGATGGTGATGACGTAAACAGTAGTAATTTACCGTTTTACACATGGCAACCCACACAATATCTATGTGAAAAAGAAACGCAATTTATGGGAATTGCAAAAAATAATGTAAACGTAAGCACCGGGGGTAAGAGCTTTGCTTACTTTTGCTGACAAGGGGGTTGGGGGTTAATAATGCACCCCTGTCCATTCTGTTTCGTGTATGTATATATATTTCAAGACTTGGTTGTCTGGAAGAGATTGCTCTTAGCGACTAAACTGCGTATTGTACATACCTTACTTAAATATGTGTACTTTTTTGTGTTTGTATCTCTTTAATCTATTTAGTGACGTACAGTAAAGTGTGTATCGTGTTATATTGTACTCACCCGGTGGTAGCATCGTTGACAATAGTCCCGGCAGGTGTTGCGAACACCACCGCAGAGTGTTTATGTAGCCAGTACGTGAGGGCAGCGGCGGCCAACGTCACCAACGTACCAGCGATGGCGGCAGCGCGCGCGCCCGCACCGCTCGCCGATACAAACACACGCGCCGACATCGCGTGCCATACAGACTCCGTCCACGAGGAATACTCACCAGAACTCATGTTGTAACCTGATGTATATTACGTCAATATCTTAAACACACTTTTATTTAATCATGTCAATCTCGGAATGGCTTAAACAATGATAAACACGTTCAATATTTTATTTATATTAATATATCACTGATCAAGATTTTTCAAAAAACGAACACATTTTCTGTACCAAACCAGGGTTGACTAGTAGAGAATCCCATTAGGCATTAAGTTTGCCCTTTTGTTCACTCATTTATGAGGTGACAATATATAAATAAATAAACACATGCTTAGCAAAGATTGAACGATGCGAAAATATTATCTGTGGACATTAAAATGGCGCGAAGCTTTTTGTATTATCATCTCTTTTTTTATCAAATATGCTACAGAGCAAAGTTTAAAAATGGAAATACGAACATACGGATGACAAACAAGATAGCATATGATATACGATGTACATTTGTAGTGAGTATATTATGTCAATCAAGAACAAAGGTTTTGTTTTTGTTAAATTGTTCTTTTGAAGACCTCACTTTGTTCAGAAGCGTAACTTAGAATCACTATCTCGTGATTAAACTACAGAATTTTGTTCGTCCTTGAGATTGTATATTGAAAATTCATAATATTTCTGAATCCGTCTTACCTGAAATGATAAAAGCAGGACTAACAGCTTGAGTTAAGTTCATTGTAGTCCGAATGCAGACTCCGGTATGATTCCAACCCTTCAGATAGTAAAATGAAAAGCCCTGAAAACAAAATGAAATATTTCATAGTGATAATTCCAAAAAGATTTACACTTATGAATTCATAAGCTGCTAAAATCAAACTTGTATTTTACTGAACCTATCTTATACTTACCTCAAAAACAATAAAACTGATTTTAAGTTCTATCACCTATTGAACTCAGTGTTTAACTTAAATGGCGAACATCTCACAAACTATTGACTATAATAGATTGATAAATTATTATCACTAAATTCTTAATCAACCCTCAGTTACATATCTCATTTGGTATTAATGAAACACTGTTATTGTAGTCCTATGGGAATATCCTATCCGAATAAATATGAATAGACATGTCGAAAAGTGTCATCGGTTATTTGTCTATCGAGCTATAGAATTCGCTCCGTCCGCGTCCGTATCAAGCCGTAAAGGCCTCTAAGACCAACAGCATAATATCGACAAAACAACCGAAAATCTAGATCATAACACTCACCTTCATTCTATTTTCATTAGTATCGATCGCGTCGCACTGCGTCCGGTTGACGGGCAGATGTTCGCCAGTGAGTAGGGCGAGTATGTGCGCCGCGTAAACAGCGGGCGCGCTCGGCCACGACGACACGCCCACGTACAGCGGCACGGTGCTCGCTGACGTCTGCTCGGCACTGCTCGCGAAATCCGCCACCGACAGCAGTGTACACGCCTGGCTTTCCAGGAAACAGTACATCATTTCATCCGCCTGGAATTTCGGGAATTTTAAAACATTAATTATCATTTATTATTATCCGACAGGCACTCATTACCAGCGCATTATAACTAATTAACACCATCTTATTGTGCAGTCCTGAGTTGGACCTATATGCATGTACATTAAGTAACTTTATCACTAAAACTGACCCAATATTTTACGATAGCATACAAAAATTACAAGATAAAACTTAAAAAACAACACAATATTAATGCGTAATTTTTTAAACGTCTTTTACGTCACCTTCTCTTCTCAGTCGATGCGTTCTTACTAGAGCGGTCGTGGTCATCACGTTGTAGCAATGTGGGCTGATGTAGCTTGCCATCTCTCTCTATTGGCAGTCATTCTGGTGCATTCATGTAGCGGGCCGCCAACCGCAGATTTGATTTGGTCGGTCCAGTGCATGAGTGACCGGCCGCGAGGTCTTACACCTGCAACCTTGCCTTGTACAACAAGATGCTCTATGGAGTTGCGGCCTTTCGCGAAACATGGCCGAAGAATTTCAAGATCCATTCTTGTGCGGTGCGGCTTACGTCACCTAAACTATATAAAAAAAATTACCAAATGCGCAGACGCCGACACGTTGCCGCTGTACTGTTTGCCGGTGATCTGGTAGTATAGGGTGGCTGCCAGCGCAGTGGCGAGCCGCGCTGCCCGTACCTGCGGCCCGCCCGCCGACAGCGTACCGTTCGCTACTAGCGTATCCGTCGGCACAACTGTGCAATAAGCAATAATATTTTGGTATTAAAAATTGGGGGTTGGTGGTAGAAAGGTGAAAATGAAGAGTATTTAATACTGAACCATAAAAAAAATGTCCAAAAAATTTTTAAAAAATTGGCTAGAGCCCTTCTCACTGAGGGATATGAAAAATAGTATACAACCTATTCTCAGTCCTACCGAATATACGTATCGCAAACTGGTCAAGCATTTTCGACGGAGTATGGTAACTAACACTGACACGAGAATTTTATATATATAGAAGTAGATATCTACCATCATGGACTAAAAGAATCTTCAGCTATCTTCGGATCTTCTGACATACAAGACCCGAGCACATCAGTAGGACAATAAAAAAAGACGGAGCATTCCAAGCTCGCCTCTCTGTCCGCGTGAAGCCGTAAAGGCCGCTAGGGCCAACAGCAAAATGTCCATCAGAAACAAACAGGACAATAATGATTTTTTGGGTCTATATATACAACAAAGAGAAATGGACCGCGAATTAGATTATTGCAACATACCAGTAGTTAGCACCGATCCCATTTGATTAAAAACTATAATATTTAAAAATAGAACATTAAGATACGAGCGACCTAAGTAGTCTATCATTGCACGGTATGAAGTTAGCGGCCGAGCGAAGCCAGGGTGCTAAACTTAGGCAATGATAGACCACGAACGTCTCAAGTATCGTATATTATTTTATAGCACTGTGTGATATAAACCCGCGAACGGAGGCGACCGTGCGTAAAGTGCGGATTTAGGTCACACCTGTGCAATAAAAGAATAAAAAAAAATACGGTCATAGATTAACAAACAATAGACTTACAAGTTCCATTAACACCGATGCTAATATTGTGATACACGAAACCTATGTTGTCCGAGTCATCCAACACTGATTCGTAGTACATATTAGTAAACGTCTGTGTATGGTCCACTAATACAGTGGCCGGTGGCAACTCTGCACCCTCGGTTCCATTGCTGAGGATCCGTCGGAACGAGTGTACGGACGACGGGGGCATATTTGGACCGAACTCCGTGATATTGGTTCCGTAGTTACGCGACATATCTTGCAGGAATTCTTTAACCTACAAAAAGAAATGTTAAATTAGGAATGACTAATTCAATTACCTTATATTCATGTGTACAAGAACGCGTTGTGGATAGTCCCTGGACAAAAACCTAGGCGGTTAGTGTTCACGCTATATTATAGCATGTTAAAAATGTATGTTTCACATTTTCTGTGGAAACGTGTTCGATGTGACAACGGAACAGAGTAAAAAGATTATTACTATGTATCTTAGACTTTGCTTTGGTTTGAATTAAGGACAATTATTTTTGTGCAATTAGAGTAAAATGTTCGTAAGTCGTCAAAATCGTGCACTCAATAATCAGCTTAAGCTTAGATGAGTAAAAGTAATGTTAATAGATTATAAAACTATTTTAGCTTGAAGCTTTAGTTTATGTTAAGTACGCTTTAGAGACCTCAACCTATGTTGCGAGCCCCTCCAATAAATACCAAAGGTCATAAGTAACCACCTAAGTTAATTATGACAGTGATCGATCATGATAAAGGTCTTTTTACCTTGCAAGTTTATAAAGTACTAGCTGATACCCCTACAAGTGTATCAAAGTAACCTATGCTTATCACGGATAATGTCGGATTCTAATAATATAAGAAGATTCTAATAATAATAAGAAGTTTTCAAATCGGTCCAGTGGTTTCGGAGCCTATTCAGTACAAATAAACAAACAAACAATCAAATTTTTCCTCTTTATAATATTACTATAGACGTATAGGCAAGGCCTACGCCATAGAGGCGACTACTACCAATGTGAAATAATAATTTATTTCTAAGCTGTTAAAAAAGAAGGAATAATGTAGGAGAGTAAAGAATAAAGGCTTTTTTTTATAGGCAACACACGATATCTCTATAAAATTCTCACCAATACCGGCGTGTTGGTAGAATTGTACGGCGCGAAGGCATAGATAGGCCACGTCGGAATATTCTTGTACATAAGTATCGAGCCTCCTATCTGACCCAGCTCCACATGTAACTTGATGTCTGACGGAGACAGTGGAGCTATCGGTGGCCACGCTCCTTGTGTGATGTCGTAAGCAACACGCTGTGAACCGATGTAGTCGAAAGACTCTCCGTTGAATAGCGTCCATAGTACATTTTTATCTGCGTACAAACAATATTATATCAATAAACGTTAAAAATAGCGGGAAAATATGACGTACATGTAGTGATTAAATACCGAATTGATTAATTATAAAAGTAATAATAATGAAATTTGGTGTTATTACTGTAATCATACTATGAGAAGGGTGAATCAATAAAAAACATTAACAGTAGGTATTTATACTTGTTGACCCGCCAACGTTGTTTCGCCATATAAAAGTTGGGTGTAAAAAATAGGGGTATTTTGTTTATATTGTGTATATTGTATTGTTTGTTAAACTTATCTCACTATTTTATTATGGTGCGCGAAATAAAGTATATTGTATTGTGTGCATTATTCATTATCACATTCAATTAGTTACGATAAAAACATACACTTACCATAAAGATGAGAGTCAGTCTGTGGTATCATTTGCGCAAGAGTGGCGGCCGCCATTATCAGTGTTGTCATTCCGAGCACCGAACTAGCAGCCCCAGGGGACACCCCTAAGGAAATTATACTGAGTTAATTAACTTATGACAAATATCAATATATTACATCCCATAATTTTATTTTAATTGTTAACCGCATTTTTAATTTAAACGCATGAATCTTTCAATCAATTCATCACGATGTAAACATGCACCAGGTAGTTTGAAAACGAATGTATATATGTAATTACTAGCCGTGCCCGCAGTTCTACTCGCATGGAAAACAGTGTGTCGCAAAGTTTTTCCTGCATAAATCCGAATCCCGCGGGATTTCTAAGTAGAAGTGAAAGTCCCGTCAAAATCGGTCCGGCCGTTCCAGAGATTACCCGGAACAAATAGACCGACAAAATTTTAAAAAATATATGTTATTTTGGTATATATGAAGTGTATACATACATATTCGTTTAGTAAAAATCTGTTATTTTCATATTACAAACAGACATTCCAATTTTATTTATTTGTATAGATATTACCATCAAACAGCGACGCAGCGTCTATCCTTGCAGTAACTAAAATAACTGGTTTAGTTTTAATCACTGGTCCACCTTGTGTCGTTGCGTTCTCCTGCGTGTTATAAAATTTACAATTAAAATTTAATTTTGTTATTTCAAAAAGTAGTCAAGTGCGAAACGGACCTCCATTAAATTTACCAAAATAATAAGGAAAGGAACAAATGTTGCTCTAAAGAAAGATAAACAGAATTGAGTTTTAACAAAACTCATTTGCAGTTGATAAATTGTCCGCGACGTATATCCATCTATGGGAACAACAACTTTTCAACTGCAAAGTTGTTATTGTGATGATGATGGCTTTGAACTAATTATTTACCTGGCCTCTCGGAAACAGAGAGTAGTAGACATTTGAATCTCCTAATGGATCACAGACTTTTGTAGTTGTAAACAGAGCCGATGATGCTGACCTATAAAATAATTTCTTTGATATAATAATTTTACAAGCAATTCACTGCTTTATTGCAATAGTAATACAAAAGACTCATACCTTCTAAGGCAGACTTCAGTGTTCAAAACGGCAAACATGAAGGAATTTAGTTGAATAGAACATAGTGGCCGACCTCTTTGGTTATCCTTATCAAAATTGTATCTGAAAATAATTTAAAGTTCATCAAACACCATCTAAGGAAACATTTTACAACAATACTACAAAAACGAATATCCATTAACAATACTTTTGACTGTATTTTAATACCAATATTTTACCCAATTACATTTTTATTTATAAATGAATAAATAATTTTACTTTATTAATTAGAACAAAGTAGTCCACTTACAATAACTAACAAGAAATTATTTACATTAAATACAACACATGCATTAACTAGAAACAATTACATTACAACTAAAATTTACATTATAGCACTACATAACAATTTGTATTATAATCATAAAATGGACCATTGCTTTGTCTTTGTCCACCAAAAACCGTGAATACTAGGTATGGTTAAAATACCAATTTTTTTTTATAACAGCAGCTGGCAAATAACCTTACAGGCCACCAGATGGTAAATGGCCCCAACTGGACTTTGACCTCTTTGTCACCAGAAGCACAATACTTTGCCAATCAAGAAGGAATTTAAAGATCCAATGATGATCAATACACATAGAAGTGATTACCTTTCAACTAATTTTACCTTTGATAACACTGTTCAATCTTTTCAATTTCATCTGCCCGTGATTGATTGAGATAAAAAATTGGGAATGGAATATTCTGTCTCAATAAACCAGTTCCCTTTTCATTCCATATCTCTCCAGCCTGTGACGAAGGGCACTGACTCCCAACACTGGCCGAGTATTCATTTGGACATTGGCTCTCTTGAGAAAAGCCATCTGGTCTGGAAATAGTCAAAGATTTTGTAATAGTTATTTTTACCAATACACAGAACATATACCAAAATATTTTATTTTATAATTTGCTTGTTAAAATTACTTAGCTAAGTTTTGCATTTAATGTTATCAAATGTTAATATCACTTTTAATGCTATGTAGTTAAATTATACAACAATACAAAGTCTTTAATACTCCTCAAATAGAGTCTGTCTGCCCCAAATAGTTAACTATCATAAACTCTTACCTCATAGTAGCATTATCATAGAGCAATACGCCGGCAACATTGTCAGGCTCTGCTATTAGCATTACAATAACATCCTTAAATAATAAAGTACTGACAACAGCCACATAAGGCCCAGCTGTACTGTTGTGCACTAACCACTGTGCATCACTTATTTCTCTTATCATGTGTATTGCGCCAACCGCTCCCTTATCTGAGGCTAAAAATCAATCATACTAATTTTATAAATGCGAAAATTTGTGACAATGTATGTTTATTACTCTTTCACAAAAAACTACTTAAGGGGATTTTGATTAAAATTTACAGTAATATAGGTTACACATCAGAATAACAAGGCTACAATTGGTAATGATGTTGATATACTGATTTTAATGTGGGCAAAGCCGCAGGCACAGTTGTTATTCATAATGTTAATATGTTAAACTTTTGGACAAAACAACACATGCATAAGTATTGGAATGGTTAAGAATAATCAACAAAGTTATTGTCAAATTTAACTAATATATAAGCACATTGCTTGTTTCTGTTGCTAGACAATACTGAATAAAATATTGTAGCAATGTAAGGAGTGTTTGAATAGGCCATAATATAAATGTTCAATTTAACTAGTATTGAAAAGTATAAATACATATATTCTTTATATAAAAATAAATATATTTTTTATCATTTCATAAAGACGAGACAATACGAGCCAAGGCACACATTTTCATGAATATACATTTACTAGGGATTAACAAAACGATTTCATATTTATGATGATTCATACATGTTATTTCTTTCCATTTCTTGATGAATACTTACATGAGCATCCCACCTGATGTGTTCCATTGAGGCGTCTAAAACACGCTGCACCTCCTTCAATTGATGAATAGATCTGTTTATTAAGCCTTTCACTAAGGAATGCTGTAATGAATCAATTTCAAACATGAGTCTTATTTTTTTTGTAATTATGTGTTTGTAATGACATATTTACAAATCTTTTTATTTAATAACTAAACTATACTTTTATTACCTCTACACATAAATAAAAGTGTAAGGAAGAAAGTTAGGAATCGCATGTTTATGTGATTCTAGAGAACGCTGTATAAAAAACTTTGTATTGTATTATTTATTCCAGATATTTTTAAAATCATCAGTAGGTAACTATCCACCTCAGGAAGCTGAAAACAGTGACAATCTTGACATTGACATTTTGACATATGACATAAAAGAAGACGGCTCCTATTCCATGGGATGAACGCAGACGAACACCTACTTATGGCTACCCTATCTTGGGATGCTTGGGATGAAAAACTGTCATCCAAACCAATGTATGATGGCATGGCGGAATGATGGGATGTCGATAGTAAATGATAAATATTTTTTGTTGGACATGATAATATTCTCTACTCAATGTTATTTTTGTTGTGGATGACACAGTTTTGATCTCATTTATGTCATAACGAGACAAATCACGACCCATAGATGTGTAATGGACGGAGTAGTCGAAAATTACAACTAACAAAATTTACTGAATGACCCTGAGCCCCTAGACAAAAATCTTATCGATAACCGTTATCGATCACGCTATTTTAAAAATGTATGGAAGTGACAGTCCCTGCGGAGAGATGATGTGCTGTCACGCCAAAAACTTTTCCGCAGCCAGTGTCATTTCCATACATTTTTAAAATAGCGTGAGCGTTAACGGTTTCCGCTAAGATTATTGTTTAGGGGCTCTGTAAATCTGTCTGGCTTCCTTACGAGACTTATTACCCTCCTTTTATAACTGGGCGTTATTACTCCGACGTATTTGAGTTACAGTGTCGGAGAGCCAATGCTCAGGTGAATAGCAAAGAACGTAAAGGTATAATATTTTTTACTACCGTCAACAAAAGTTACATTAAATCAGTGAGATCGTAACTCTGACTTAAGGTATTCATAATGGTTTGTCTCCATTTACAGCATTAAGCAGCTTGGTGGAATGAAGAGCTGACTGGTAACTTTAGATATTTGATAACTCGATCCAACCATTTCTTTGGACTGCAGCTCCGAAATTTCTTGGCGCCGCGCCAGTGTAAAAATCTACTCCTGTTTTGAGTTCTTGACTAACTAGTCGGTCACAATTTGACATTAATTGTAAACTTGAGTTAGCTACACAAAGCAATTAAATTTTCCGTTCCTATGTCTGTGTATAACAGTCCAGCTAACTTCTTCAAATAAGTAGCCTAAATTCGGTTCATAAATTTTCTTTTTTGTTTTTTTTGAAAGAAGGAAGGAAGGATGGTTTGAATATTTATCTCAATATATTTTTAAGAATAAAGGGATGGAGTGGAAATACATTTGCAAAAACATAAACATCTATCTCATCTTCTACCACGAAATTCGTTATAAAAGAAAAAGCCATCTAAATCCCAGTCTGTCCATGCATTCACTAAGTAGGTATTTATAC
>DWPQ01000955.1:0-13791 GCA_018251795.1 Perichares adela | reverse complement strand
AAATTATTGGTGCGCGCCGGGATCGAACGCACGACCTCCCGTTCGGGAAATCAACGTTCAACCGCCAGGCTATCACTTCCAATTAGGTTTACTTATATTTATTTTAATAGTGTATTGTTAATTACAGAAAAACCAACAAAATCAACATCAGAGAGTGGAACTGAATGGGAAAATGAGTCCATGGGAAGTGGTGATGATGATTTCATTGGATTGGAGAAGGAATGGAGTGAAACTGAAACATGTTATTCTTCTGATAGTAGTGCAGACTCGTCTCTGCCCGATACTCCAATACAAGAAGACACTAATAGTAAGTTCTGAGCTATTACTTAGATTTATAAATGTTATTGTAGAAAATTGCTAATTCTTAGTCATTAAAGTTGAGATGGTTTGGAGTGTAACATCAGGAGTAATAGTATTGGAAGAAATAAGGGCCAATTAGTGCCAAAATTTTATCCTGCACAAAGACCCTGAGGAATTATAGTTCTAATTAAGTTTTACCACTAGCAGCTACCTAGTCAATTCCACACTACATCTATTTTAAATAACCAAATTACAATTCACATAAGACTGGTTTATTGGGTTTTTATGGAGCTATTATTGATTGATGGTTCATAATAATAATTTCTATTGCAGTCTTCCTTCAAGAAGTGATAGACAGTTTAGCCAGAGGTTATGAGGAACAACTAAAATGTGACTATTTAATATTGGAGATTAACTCATCTCGATATGCATACAATATCCAACTACATGAAGTTAACTTCTTTGTGGTGCGAGCACTGCTCAGTATACCTGCGTTGATTGATAAAAAGAGCACAATTGGCACTCTTAAGGATATCCTAAAATATTTCCGGCCAGTTTTATCAAACTACATAAAAACAAAATCTGCAACAATGGATTGTTTGAAAGCAGTTGAAGTAAGTATTTCTAGTTTTTGTACTTTTTAATGTAAGTGTTCCAGAGAGTAAGGTTTTTGGTGTTACAGCACATCATCTTTCCGCAGGGACTGTCGTTACCATACATTTTTAATATGGTGTGAACGGTTACTGCTAAGATTTTGTCTAGGGCCTCTGTTCAATCAAAATGAAATAGAAATGTTCATTTAAATATTTTTTTTCAGGATAGTTGCATAAAATGCGAGTGGCTTGATAACAAAGCTGGACAAGTTGTGCATTTATTGTATGAAGCAGATGTAGTTGATGAAGATTCTCTGTTGGAGTGGTATGAAGATTTAAAAGAAAATGAAAGTCAAATTGCAAATCAAACGTCTATTGTAAAATTTTTTGACTGGTTACAAGAAGCAAGCGAGGAAAGCGATAACTCTGAGTAACATAAGTTGTTATTAATGGATATATTTAATTTTATTAAGACATTATTATAAACAAAGACTCTTATTGAATAAACATTTTTAACGTATTGTGGCATATTGCTGAAATTGAACTGTAGAAAAATTCCTAAATTTATTCATATCAAATGATGTCGGTTCACATGGCGAATGAATCTTAATTTGTCTCATGTGGGTGTCCCGTCCATTCTGGTGATTACTCAATACTGCTATTTGAATCATGTATGTCCTGATAGGAATGTCATAAATATCTTTAATTGGAATAATTTCCCATCCTAAAAAAAATATTTATTAGTTTCATAAATGTGACACAATTTGAAAACAAATATAGAAAATCCCATAAACTTACCACTGGGTTCAATTAGCTCAATGACTTCTATCTCTTGTAAGTCATTGAAATGTGTCCCTGCCCTTATTGAAATTCTACTTGGAGTATAACTTTCATCCAATTTATAATCTGTATAAATGTAAATATGTGACACCATTGTTTTTCTCTGAAACTGTATGTTTACCAGATGTGGCAATTGGCCATCTGACTGCCAGTATGTATCCATACAGTCATCCCGTAATTGATCAATTCCAAAGCCTGTAACACATTTAAAAATAAAAGCCATATTGTATGACAACAATTGAACTTGTTTACTTATTTTTGACATACTTAGATTAAATTTTGTTAAATGTATACTAAAAAAGAAAATGAATTCTAATCAGTAACTTTCTGTGCTTAGTTAATAATACTTATTATCAAAGATACTAATAAACAGTTTTAAAGTAATTTTTATTAGGAATTATTTTTAAAGTTTTCACACATTCTCTTGTGTTGGTATTTTCTCACACCTCAAAACACTAACAAATGCATTACTTGGTGGTGTTTATGGGTTTAGCAGCATATTTCACTTAAAAGAAAAGTGTCTCAACGTAAAATTAGCTTTTTGGAAAAGGTAATGTTAAAGAGCCCGGGTTTTCAAGTTAACTTATGTTACGAGTATTAACTTTTCGAGATAAAAAGCTATTTATAAAATAATACTATAAGGTTTTATGGATTTCATCATAAACTGTTAATACATTTTGAAATAAGTAACTTTCGTTTTCAGTGTGATATACAAAGTTTACTTTGTTTTCATACCTGGTTTACATGACGATAGACTCCATATCGCATGATTTCCAACTTCTCGAACAGTTCCAGACCTTTCATTAACGAGAGGGTCTTTTTCAGAAGTCATTTTATACGTATTTTCCTTTAAAAGAAGCGTATAAATCAGGGAATGTCGTGTTTATAATTTTATAAACAGCAAAGCAAATTGTATTCAACGTTACATTGACAAATGATGTTGACAGATAATACCATAGAGAACAATAAGTGACAGCAGGTGATGACAGTCCACAGACAACGAAATATGTTTGGACTTTTCATAGAGAACTAATATTCTTACCGGTATATAAATACGAAACTGTAAATAGCAGAGTACTTTATGTTAAAATATAATAATAATTAATAAAATATCAGCGATTAGTGTTAAAATTTGAGCAGAGTAGGTTTATAAAACATATACATATAAGTATGTAAAATATGCAAAACAAGGTTTTATCGAATGTTTTAAGGATACACTAGTGTAGGAGACTAAGCAAAGTAGGAGAGCCATTAAAAATGAAAACGACGGCTCAATGGGTTTTATATGCGCTGTCTTCGCAAAATCCTGGGCTTTAATGGAAACACAAAGCAACAAAATTGCACAGTTGCCTAGTCTCACTGCTCTACTGAAGCAAAGGAAGTTCAAATGATTAGGGCACGTGTATCGGATGCCTCCCGAGTATGCCGCGAACAATAGAACACAAAAACTGGGAGCAGCTCGCGCTGTGTGGTGTAAGAAGGTAAAGGACGGTATAGACAGTCACGAAAAGACTGGTTTCAGTCTCTTTCGGACAGGAGACACTTAAGTAGATCCAGACCAGCTAGCTCATTACTCTGCTGTCCCAACTGCGGAAGGAAATGCCGACCCCGCATTAGCCAAGCCACGCACAGAAGTACTATTTGCAGGGCGCTGCTTGAATCGTCTTGAATTAAGCCTCTGATGAGTCAATGGTAGGCAGTTGAGTATTAATTAATTAAGTTCTACATTATGATAATACAAGTGTTTAAAAGAAATTTAAACTTGCTTTTTAAAATTTTCAGATTTTTCGTAGTCGGGTGTTTTAATTTTTTTTTATGAATATCCAGCAGAATAATTAAAAATAAAAGGATTTAGTTTTATGAAAATAGTTAGTTTAAAATTAGATTTCAATTTAAGCATATTCATGGGTTTTACGGTTCCCTTGATTTATTGTGATTAAGTATTTAAGACCCAGAGTTCTGTAATAATATCTACATGGTATTTTTTAATGAAGATATTTATGATCATTGAGGAATTGATCGGGAAACGTAAAACTTCCACCCGCTTAAACGCCGTCGTCAGCATTGCAACGCATAAGAAGATAATATATGCGCAAACGCACTGTTGCCTCGTTTGGGCAATGCTATATGGCTCATTTCAGACGTACTTTTAAGTCTTCTTAACAAATATACGACATCTATTAAATGTTTATAAATTACCATACAGTGGTAGGTGCACAGTAACATGAATTCAGTTTCGGGCACGTGTACATACTTTATTGTAATCTCGAACAAAAGAATATTAACAATTACTGGTTCCAAGATCAGGTGTGTAAGATTTGTGTAATAAAATGTCAACTAGCTCGTGCGCACCCGGCTCGACGCACGCGCAGCTGCCCTCCGCCCTCCTCTTGGCGAGCTGACACCCTCCCAAGCAGACCTCTCTCTGTTTTATTATATTTAAATATTTTTTAGGGTGTAATTGTTAACTTTGTTCCAGCTTTTGTAATTCAAATTTTTATGTTGAGCTATAATTATGAGTGACCAAACGTGTGCCGTAAATTCATTATTATTATTCCTTAGTGTCAACGAACGCTAATTACGTTTCGTAGGTCTTGGCAAGAATCGGGAATCAGACTTTGTATACCTACGAGTCAACGTCCGCTATTCATGGTGCACCCAGCTGAACTACGAAGGAGGCTCTGGCATTAGGTCCATTCCGTTGCTAGTTGCTGGGCTTTGTACCATCCAGTTTAAACCCGAAAGCACTCCTTCCAAGCATCACGATATATTTATTATTCGATATAGTACTTGTTGAATACAGAGTCAAAGCTACATTTTGGTATGACTGAAAGCCTATTTATTTTAAGAGCTTTTTAAAATGCGCTGAAAAGTAACGTATTGGTTCATCCTGCAGCGCCAGTTCTGCTTACCAAAATTGGCTCACTTAGCAACGTCGTCGGATCTACGGCTTTATCGTTCGAGTAAGCCAAAGTTCTCAGCCATTTAAAGTTTGAGAATAGGTTGAGATTGTTTCGGCCTCATTGCCTCCAATCATTATCGTTTCAAGTTGTTGATTCATTTCTTGCTTACTGTTATTAAGCTTAATCACTATCTAACTCATAAATGTTTCACTGCTGGGTTCAGTTTTACTGTTAAATCAAGGAGTATAGGTGTATCCAGCACGTTGGACAAGTGCAGAATTCATATACCTTCGAGAATGTCATAGATAATTCTTAAGTATGCAGGTTTCTTCACGGTGTTATCCTTCGTCGAAGCAAATAATATTTCATTTCTAATACACACAACTTTGAAAAAGTAGAAGTGTGTCTTGGATTTGAACCCACCCCCGTAGTTGTTCAAATCACAAGGCTATGACAGTTTAAGTTCATTTAAAAGTTCAAAATTACATAATTTCAACTACAATTTTGTTTGAACTTGGTATTAGCGCAGTATGAATTTATTTTTTCTGAATTGAGATTGCACCTGCCAAAATAGCAATATTAAATTACTTTTATAACTTTTACTACGAGTGCTCAATATAGAAAGGGATTTAGAGTTAAGTCTAAAATATGGTTTCTTTCTCCGCGCTTCATTGAATAAATAGAAGAAAACCTATCCCAACTCGGCTCCCTAAAAAATTGAAACCTTACAGTCGTCACCCTGTGATATCTCGTATGAATAGGGTCTCGCAATAAGGGCTACAAGACAATTCTAAGGGTGGGGTGGAAGGGGCTCGGGTGTAACGCGTTCCGATACAGGCCATGCGTTTCTATACCGGCGAAGGTAGCTTGTTTGTAATTCACACTTGCCTGTCGGGCCGCTCCGTGTGCGGCTGTGCGTTGCGTGCTTAGCTACTTTACGTGCTCTAAACACGCGTAAATAAATACGTAGTACTCTTGCATAATCGAATAATCGAACTTACAAAGTATAGTGCGATCGAGAATTATTATTTTAAAGTGACATTACTGTTAGTGAAAGACTGTGCTGGAAATGGATTTGTCGTGTGGAGAAAATCTCGAGACGTCTGGAAATCGCAGCAGTGGCAGCGGACGAACTGTCGATATGTGTGTCGCAGGACCCGACCGTGCATTGGACTCTGATCCCCGGCTGCTGATGAACCTATTGACTCTCGAGAGATCTCATGCAATACACACTGATTACTTCCAACATGTTCAGATAGACATCCAGCCCTTCATGCGCAAGGTCGTCACAACTTGGATGCTTGAGGTAATTACTTATTTTTATTACTTGACAAAAAAGGCATTATCCTGTTACGAAATACAGTGTTGATCATTTCCCTTTTAGTAGAAGTGGAAGCAATAGACATAGGCTACTTCCGTCATCAGCTGATTAAAATTGGTGTCAATGACCCGAAATTTGTAAGCACACTTGAGCTTTCTGTTAAGATTATCAGAGTTTTTGACAATTGTTAACTTTTAAGGTCTTTAGTTTATTCTGATATTTTAGTGAATTATACTTCTACCCGCTTTATTTATAAAATTTTAAAGGAATGTGTAGATATGAAGATGTGGGTATTTGAAAGAATTATTGTACATTGTAATTATTATATTGAAATATAATGAAAATACTTTTTCAAGATATAATAAAAGCGAATGAAGATACTTTATAAATTGATTACCTAAAGTACTTTTGGTTAGCTGTTACTCAACTTAATCGTGGGATGTGTGGAGATAATATTAATGGCTAAGTATTGCAAACAAGCTCACATTTTTTCATTGCCTTGCGGTTTCTATCTCCTCAGTTCTGCTATATACGCATAACTACCGCTACCGTTTATTTTATTAAATACTAGCTTATCCCGCAAACGTTTTTTTGGCTCACGCTCTATACAAATGCCAAATTTCATTAAAATCCGTCAAGTAGTTTTGTATAAACAAACAAACAATCAAATCTTTCCTCTTTATAATATTAGTTTAGATATAGAAAACTAATCGCGAATTAAACTTTAAAGCTTCATAAGTGTGTATTTATTATATTTTAGGTGCTAAGTGATAGTTACAATCTAATATGATATCTAATAATGTATCGTATAAAGTTTACCATCAGATGGTAATAGTCATTGGTTCTTTTAAATGGGTATTTTCTGTCTTTTTGTCTTGTCTTTTCGGGTCTTTTCTTTAACGTTACTTACCTATTACATAACTTTTCAAAGTTGTTGTTGATTTTAATAATAAACGCATATAAATACAATAACCATAAAAAATATTGGAATGAAACAGACGTTGGGAATTAATATTCAGGCTATCAGTAATCATTAACATGACTCTCATAACGTATACCTACGTACACGATTACTACACTAAAGAAACACGTCACGATTTCTTTACAGCGGTAGCTTTAACCCAGCCCCTAATATTTAGGGTATTTTCGTCAATACAATCATTATGCCGTCGGCTGTGATCTCTTTTAAGGGATCACGTAAAGATGTCGATTTTTATAGCCGTCGAAATATCAGTATAGTATATATCAATCGTTGCTCGCTACGTCTGTATCCCATAAATCTTTAATAAGTATCTGTATCTCAGGTATGCGAGGAGCAGCAATGCGAAGAGCAGGTGTTCCCGTTGGCAGTGAGCTACATGGACAGGTTCTTGGCCCATCGCGCTATCTCGCGGCAGCAGCTGCAACTGCTTGCCGTCACCGCGCTACTCCTCGCCTCCAAGTTCCGTCAGTGCCACCCACTCTCGGTGGACCTCCTCTGCGCGTACACCGATAACTCTGTCTACCCTCATGAAGTCCGGGTAAGAAATACTTAGACTTGTCGCACTGGTAGTCGATCGTACTTTTAGTAGGTAGGCGTATATGCATTTCCTGATAAAAACGTTTCTTGTATTCTTTTTTCCTATTTGTTGTATTGAATGTTGTGGACAAACAGCAGCAGATCAGCTATATTCTTATTCCTCTTTATGAGATAAAAGTTCTAAAAATTATTTTCAAGTAACTTGCATATAAGTATACATAAGTGAATGAATAATTACGTAAATTGCGAATATAAATATAATTTATAAGATTGCAACCACCACAAAATGCAAAAGGTCAATTGCTTGTTATAATGACGCAGTTCACTTTTTACTTCCTGCGGCGGCCGCAAGACGGTGTACATTGCTTTCATTGCCTGTGAGTGAACTCTATTAGCTGAGTCAAATGTCAATTCTTCACCCCAAAGGGACAGGTTTATATTGCCCGTTTCCTTAAAGTGTTACTTGTGAACTTCCGGTAATTACTTCTTCCGCGGCCAACAATTCTAGGGGCGACCTACTCGAAGACAGTGTCCTTTCTTGCGACAAAGTAACAGCGTGACGAGCCGATCCACTGAATTTTCTGCTTTACGCGTTTCCGTCGGAAATGTGGGCAAAGACATTGATGGTCAGATAAAGAGTGTATGAAATGAGGTTTAGGATACAATATTTGGATACCGCATATTATTTGCTCTAGTTACGAGACTTTCTTGTATAGCAGATGTTAAAATGTCGTTGTGCTACTTGTCATGTTTCGTACCACACAAAAAATAATATAATAACTCACGGTGAACGCAACGTCACCAGGTGTGATTCGGTAAATTACTACGGTCACCAATGAATTTTAACTTGTTCAATTCTCACGCTATTATATCACCCTTTGCAAATGACACGTTAGTTTGGTCTCATCAGTATATTGTTACTTAAAATATTACTCATTAACTACAATGAAACCATTAGTATCTCTTTAGCTTTATCTTTGAGCCTTAAATGCCTCAAACTTTATGGGTACCCTAATAAATAATTAAATTATGTAAATATTTGAGGGCGAGGAATAACGAAATACCGTGAGAAAAGTAACGTAATGTCAATGTGAGTCTAAGGGCACCCATCGAGCACCGTATGGCATCGAGGAACATACTTCCTTGCAATTTATGCGTGCGATGATCCCGATAACTCGACCACTCACTTGATAATTATGTTCAAAATTCCACCTTCTATTCGAGTTCCCACAATTATAATACGCTACTTTAAAATGCAAGTCAAATATTCAAAAGAGGGTAAATGAATGCCCTTAAACTTATCCTAAAGTATCTGCTTCGGTTCTGTTAACAAAATACAGTTTAAACAATCTATTCATAACAATAACACATAGTGTCCCCGTTTCGTTCCCACAAGACCCCTTTCCTTTCCCCGGATGTATAAAATGTAGGTCTTCTAAGGATTCATGTAACCTCAGCTAATATAAGTAGATAACTTACGTTCGCCCTTAACAATTTGATAAGCTTCCCTGCATAAACACAAGTTGATTCTTTAGTCTGCCCCTTCTGTTTTGTTTGTAATGTCTTTCGCTATTTTTTTGCGGTTTCCGCCTGATCCGTCGTGTATGACGGTTACGATTCAACTATAAAGAAAATATAGATCTATTTTTCAATGGGTACCTAAATTAAGGTTACCTTTACCTTTACCTAAATTAAAAATAAGGTTATTTTGCCTCCCAAATTTTTTACTTTTGTATCTGATAGACATAGCGGCCTTTACAGCTTCACGTGGGCAAATTGTAACTAGTGAATTAGTCTTCAAAAAAAGGAAGGATAGGAAAAAGCAGGATATAAAAAGCGATGTCTAGGAGGACATATTATCATGACTAATATTAAATGTGGGGATGTAAGGTTATCGTCCTAAATTAAAGGTACTTTTTATTTATTATGTCTGTCTTTTACCTCTCTCTCGAAAAAAAAGTATTGAAGCTGTACGGGTTATTAATCCGTACAATGCACTAATCGTTGACACCGATGGAATCAAAGTGCAAGTCAGCAGTACGTACCTACTAATTAAAATCATCCATTTATTATTACTTAATAAATTTAGTGTTCAAACTGCACTCGTCGGGTTTGGTTATTTTCGCTACCTCTCCCCCCTAACTGTACTCACGGTACATACTGTACACACTGTACAGGTATAATTACTCAAACAACCTAATTTACTTCGGTGAAGGCGAACACCGCGATATATGACAATTATTAATTTTTCCCAAAAGTGTGTCTCAAATTATCAAATTCCACTTGGCCAGAAAGTTGCACTTTAGCTTTACCGTGTCTAATAGTTGTAAAATACCCGAATACAAAATACGACAGCTCTACATTTAAGTATTCTATGGTTGTAGTGATCTATGGATGGCGGTAGACTGGATGTTTAGATATCCTCACGTTGTACAAAGATTCCGACAGCAACTTTTTATGGCTAACTAAGGCAATCGAAGCTGTCATCGTTACTGAAACCTAGGGCCTACTCCAACATGGGATCAGAAATTAATGATGAATTTCATTATCATGAGTTCCCATGCCTTTCGGCTGCTATCTGATAATATCAAAATACGTTACTTTAATGTAACCGCCTAATCATTGAAGCACTCCGCAAACTTAGCCACTTGCGGTCACCACTCAACTTCCAACCGCAATCAATGTTACTTAACTCGGTCGATCGTTGTCGACTGACACAAACCACAGGCGAAACCAACCATAAGCGCTTTAATTTCTACGAGGAAAATGTTCTCCCGCAAACGACACAGCTATAGATATACAATAGCTACTGCTTAACGTAAGCGAAGTGAAACCGCAAGTTTATATAGCGCATTGTCCCAATTCCTCGGTCCTATAAACCCGCCCAGTCCCTCGGGAGCAAACGCATTCAGAGCGATTACTCTGAGTATTGTCGGTGTGTGATTTAATTGCGGAACACGGCTTGTGCATGTCAGGATAAACACTCTATTGTACAGAACGGATCTTACTATTACTAGCAACCCGCCTACGTCTCGCTTTACTAAACGGGATTCTTACGGTTACAAATAAAATGTAAACGTTACTGAAACAATGGCCATTATTTTTAATTAGGCATTGTAAACATGCATAAAACATTACTTCTGTTACATTGAAAGTAAATGAACTCAAAATTAGCGAAAATTTGCAAGTGGATTCTCGAAGTTTTTTTATTTGTATGAATTAGAAACATACATATTCATTTATCACAATAGGTACAAAAAGAGGCCAAAAGTTTATTTATTTACTAACCTCTTAACATACATCTAAATTGTATCTCTTATGGAGCGGAAACTAATCCATTTTCCGGAACGAAAAATATCTTAGTTAACGACCCATATACTAACTTACAAACTGTTCTGTGATTTTCGGGTGATTCTGTAACGAGTTTCGGAGTTTCTTCTCATCTATGTTAAAGCAACTTTTGTAAAATAAGGAACGAGAAAAAAAAACAATTTTATCTACTTTGGTGCAGTCGTTTGGTAGTTAAGCGCGTACAAAAATGTCGGTGATTCATTTTTATTTATACGCTTAGATATCTATATCTATATCTATACTTATATAAAACATGGAAGAAAGTCGTGTTAATTACACTATTTATAACTCAAGAAAGGCTGAACCTATTTTAATGTTTTTTGTGATTTTGGAATCGTCTTCGTCGGGAATAGGACATAGGATATTAAAATTTTATATTCACCAATAATAAAAAAACATTATAATGGGCAAAACATCAGTGATAACCAAAACACAACTGACTGCTGTCATTTGTTTTGTATAATTATATAACAAGTGGAAAGACTTTCTGGAAAAATATTAAATGTTGACTTCAAATCTCTTAGATAGCAAAACAACGTTTATAGTGTCTGCTGGTTTTTAACAATTTAAATATATTTTATCACGACAAACCTAGACTTTAGCGAAATTATCTCTATCCACTTCAAAATACGTTACAAACAAGCACCAGTTAAAATCACGGAATTTACATCCGACGATTTTCTGCCGTACGCTCTCCTATCGACATCGATACCAATGTAAAATGATGTTCATTGGAACGAAAGTTCCCGAAGCCACTTGAACCGTAAAATATAAATTTTGCCCACAGCTCGATGCAATTAGGTAAACGCGTGCACTGCAGTCATCGTAAATGTCAACAGTTGATATTTAGTAGCTCGAGGCTTCTGTTACCCGTGCGTAAAGCCAAAATTTTTCCAGCAAATTGCTTCAATTTTGACTAAAATATTAATAACAACACTAATTAACGTATCTAGTTAACAAGTATCGTATTCATCGCTGCGTTCATCAAGCTGACACGAAAATAATTTTGAATTCAAAACGCGTATAGAATTTGTATCCACTGTTTCCCCGGAACAACACAGATATACATACACATACATGTATACATAACATCCCATAATTTTCCCTCTCCATCTCCTCTTACACTGAGAGGATTTAAGGCCATAGTCCAACATGCTGGGCAAGTGCAAGTTGGCAGACTTCAAACAGTTCTCGAAGGAACATTAAGCAGAACTTTTAGGTGGGCAAGTTTCCCCACGATGTTTTCTTTCACCGAAGTAAGTGATAAAAAATAATTTATAAAATTATTGGTACGCGCCGGATTCGATCGTACGTCCCTTTCGGGTGACCAACGTTCAAACCAGGCTATCACTGTTCTTACACGGATATACATTTATGATTAAACTCCAATCTACTTCGTGTAAAAGACTAAAATAAAACTCGTGACGCCCATAGGCCGTGAGTTTCCGTTACACGTATTCCCGTAGCAGTAATAACATCAATATTGACAAAGTTCTCATTCCCGGTATTACGTCCGCTGAAGCGATGTCAAGAGCAGTGGGACCGCGGGTCACGGCCGCCCTGCCCCTAATCCCGTCGACATGGTTACGGGAGCAACCATCCCTTTCGCTAAATTGCCATTTGAAACCCACTCCCGTTTCCGCGCATCCAAGCATAGTATCGATTGACGCTCAACTGTGTTACTTAAATTGTTAACTTGAAACTCTTGTTAGTTTTAATTGCTGGAACTTGTAGTTTAGTATACTAATATCAAATCTATAAGGAACCGAGGATGAAATCTATTCACGCTTAGACTTATCTTAGACTTCGGTTTTGTATGCATAAAAGACAACTGTTTAAGCGGTTATAAGCGTAAGACTTTCGTAAGTCACGAATATTGTGCACTCAGGATACGCAGTTATTCAGTTTAAGCTTAGTCTGAGTCAAAGTAATATTTATAATATGAAGACTGTTAAGCTTGAAAGTTTAGTTTGAGGTCTAAGTCAGGGTACGCTTTACACTTAGATCTTAGCCTAAATGTATAAAGGTGTGTCGATGCTTTAACCGTGAAATGCCTCGACGTTGTTCCGTTTGCAGTTTCGGAGAGCCATTAATATGCAAGTTATTTGTAAGTCGCTTAGGGGCGGATGGATTAGGATACTTTTCATCCGGAAATAGATCTGTTCCCGCGAGATAAAAGAGAGCGAGTAGCGCCTGATAAAAATAAATAACAATGTTCTGATACGTGTGCTATTTGTAAATGTAACGATTATGTTCTCGGAGTGAAGCGGAATACGAGAAAAAAAATTAAACTTACGCATCCGAGCTCAAGTAAATATCGTTCGCTAAAATAATTTAGAGATTTTCGAATGGATTTTCTCCTAGTAAAGTGAATATGTATATAAAACGAATTTTGCCAGATATCGATGCTGTACTTACATAAATGTTCACATTTCCCAGCGAATATAATTTCCATATCGTAGAGAGTGACCGAATATTTAGCATACGAAATTTACTATCGCAAGCCACGTTATCTCTGTCGATATAATAACTGCTTTATAACAGAAATAGTAAGGTTTTTTTTTTCATTTGTGGAAGAGGCTCCATCCGCCTTAGAGTCTAAACTAGTCTCACGTGGTGCACCATGCTGAACAAGTTATGGGATCCGCTCCTCCCATCCCTCCTAATTGCATTGGAGTGTGGGAAACATTTATATTATACGGTAACCTTCGATCCAATAAACATTCAATTTGAATGTTGAATTCAAATATGCGAAGTGCTCAATATATGCTCAACGTCGTAGGGGCATGTTAAACTAATGACGAATTATGATATATTTGGGCGGCTTTGACCACTTACCATCAGGATGCCGTTAACTTGCTTATCGGCTACTTACTTATAGAAAACATAAATGACATCGATAATTGCAAGCCGCATTTTATTAAGAACAATATGCTTACAATGCCATGTACATACATCCTGGAG
>DWPQ01000954.1:0-13801 GCA_018251795.1 Perichares adela | reverse complement strand
GTTTTCGGTGAGTTGTTACATCGGGGAATTAAAACTTCGTTCTAATAAGGCATCGATCAATAGAGAAATCGATCAATAGTGTTCGTTGAAATGAAAATCGATAATTTGTGTTTCGATTTTACGTAGGGAACCCATAAAAACTAAGTTTTCATATTTGCATAGTCGTAGTGGTACTTTGCGGTTGCGACTGCATCCTATGAATGCTTGAAGCTATTATCGCTGTATTCGAAGTTCAAAAACTTGTCACAATCAGTTTCAACCTCACATTGATGTTATCACATATCACACTTCGTTAATCGTTAATACCATCATTAGTTAAGTAAATACAATTTTTCTAGCTTGAAATCAGCAAATAAATAAATTAACAAAAACACCCATGCAAGTAGCCATGTCATCCGTGTTCCATATTAGAACTAACTGGCAACGAATTGAACAAGCCTCACGTTACAGATGGCGATTCAAATGACGTCGAGAAACAAAACAAATAACATTCAAATCATTCTCCACGACATGTAATTAATACCCATTGCCAGCTAAACATACAAAGTTTAACGGCAAAGGGCGAAAACAAAAAGACGCGCACCGAAAGCCCACACGGCGGGCAACCATACCGAGAATTGAGCCATAAATTGTTTATCGCGAAGCGACCGACGACCGTCCGTCGTAAACAAAGGACCGATCGCGCCCCAAATGCCCGGCCCGAGTATTTGCGTTGCAGCGGGAACGGGCGTCATGCATTGTTGCCAGAATTGATGATTAAATGGAACATCCTAATTCCGAGGGTCGCTAAGACTGCGGCGAGTGTGAACAAACAGTACTGTCACAGCCTAGCGAACACTTTCATACAATTGTCCAACGGCGAAGTCTTGACAGATCCATGGTGCGGGGAAGTCGGGTGGAGGGGCGCTCCCAGAATTTATATAGTGTTCCGGGAAGAGTATCATGCACCATGTATTATATCACCTTCAACATATCTATTTGTTATTATTATTTCGTCATTGCAAATCTTGTGTGACTATTTTCCTTATGTTGAATATCGACATCTGATTTTAAATCTGAATCTCCAAAGGATAGACACAGTAAACAATAATTTGTCCCATCAATATGTGCCCAGTGTTTAGCTACTATTCGTTTACCCTGAACTAATTATAAACAGCATTTTTTATTAATCAAGTTGTTAAGCTTTTATTCATTACCGGCTACAATGCTAAGTCATCTCTATCAAACTAATCAATAATCCTTGGAACATACCCCAGCACACAGCTCAACTATCAAATACACAACAGCTACTCACACATAGATACACCAGCACAACCGATGCTATAATTCACCAGTTGTCACACGGACGGCACATGTCTCCAAAGCCCACGCACAAATTTAAAATTTAACCGGCGCATTACTTACGCCGGCGTCAAAACAAAACGCCCTCCCGTGTACACGTTAAGCGCTCTTGTAAATTTGTTTATTCTGTCAACTATTTACGGTGGATGCGAGATCCCTTTGATGGCGATCGCTTCACTATTTTGAGAGTAATCCCTTTTAGTAGTTATTTTGAGTGATTTATCTATTACAAAGAATTTTGTTAGATTTATTTTGATGCTACGTAAATCGGCGATTGTTTTAGACATAAATAGCCGGCAAACGATCTGATGAACTGACACTGCCACCGAATGACGTCCGTGAGACCAAAGGCATCACTGACGCGTTGTCAGTCATAAGAAAGCGGAAGGCGAGCATATTACAAGCTCTCTGTCATATCGACCGAAGCACGCCTGGTAGACGCGGTATCATATTTTTTTTACCGTATTGTTTTAGGTAACTCGCAGCTCTTGACGTGCGAAGCATTTTTTTCTCATTCATCATCAAAATTATTCATAGTTTCAGGAACGCGTTACCTAACAATCTGTATATACAAATATAATGCATACGGTTTTAATGTTATAAAATAAACGTGAAAATATTACACAACCTACTGGTCTACACGTTGGTCCTAGATAGATTCTATGCATTATGTATGAGTTTCTTGTAAAACATTACAACAGATACACTCAGAAACAAGCCACGTATTTATAAAACAAATATACTTAGCGATTATTCATAAATCGTTAACTACGTCAAAACAAACAGAAACTCCCGACTGTAAGCGGCAAAAAGTATGCGCGCGAGTCTCGCAAAAAACTCTCATTACGTACATCGGACGCAATGTGTATTTATAGACAACCTTAGACACTGCATCACTGAACGCCCCCGCGCCACTAACTATAACACTTGAGCATCTTATCTTCTATATCGGTTGGAATAGTAATGTCCGTCTCTCAGTTGAGTATTATCGTTACCATTAACTAAATAATGAACTCTGATCTCTTCTTATAACGTGTGAGTTCCACCACGTTCCAAATTTAATGTAAGATGTATCTTGAAAACATTTTAGACTTAAGTAGATATTAATTGTGGATTACAATAGAATTTGAAATTAATTATCACTCGCTTCGGTGAATTTAAACATCGTGAGGATATCTGAAAGCTCTCCATAATGTTTTCGAAGGTGTGTGAAGTCTGCCAACTCGCACTTGGCCACCGTGGTGGAGGACAATGGCCTTAAACCCTCTCAGCACGAGAGGGTTACATTAATCGTATAATTTATGTACATACATAATAATATTGTTTGTTTCCTTAATAAAGTAAAATAAGAATATTAAAAAGACGCGCTCATAAAACTCGCCGTGTACAAAACGGACTATGTAGCTACGTACGTCTCGTACACGAAGCGCTGAAAAGATAGCAACAAATCTCCGAACAAAACAAGTACCTACCTACATGTTTATGTATAACTCAAAGAAAACTTCCGGAAAACATTCTGTCTAAGACCATTAGCAAACAAAACGTCGCAAGAATATCACGAGAACCCACCCAGTCTTGCTCTAACGGCTCCCGCGTGCGAGTTTCCGAACAAACAACTTCCAGACTGCCAACTCCCACCTCCGACGTACTCCGCTCCTAGTTTAGTTTCCCGAATTAAGGGGAGTTTGCAACTTGCCGTTAATATTTGTCTCGCGGGGGTCTAGCGCGAAAACTGGCAACTTTTCGCATTACTACTTCAGGACACTCGACGGTAAGCTACTGCATATTCGTTCAACGGCCCGATTCGAGCTACTTCCGGTATGATAAACTGGTCTACAGTTTCACAACTGTGCTCGTAGTGCAATTAAAACCATTAAAATTATGAACATTACATTTTTATAGCGTGTAACTTTAGCGTCGTTGTACAATAATGTTAAATATTTGTGGGTTAACTGGACGAAAATGCTTAGAGCATAAGTACCTACTTTAATACCGTGCTCTTATACCGACACACGTCGATGTCGATAATGTATCTGGTTCAAAATTAAGTTACCTGAAACAAAACAAAAAGAAATGTTAAACTTTCTATACGAAACGGAGAAAAACACTGAGTACATTTACTCTACTACAATCAGACTGATTTATCAAAATTGATCGATTCATTTTTACGTATATATCATTGCATGCATCAACCACGGCTCACTAGATCCCAGAATTGATTATCAGGGAATGCGAGCATTAAGTTTGCGTTGTTGTTGCTGCATTGTTATACTGAAAACCGCCATACTTAACCATAGCTTAAACTAAGTGCAGATCCCTTTGGTCATTAAACTGCAATGTTTTTTTGTCAATATCATCATCCATCATCCTTTAGAGATCCACTACTGGACATATCCTCTCGGCCAAGCGTCATCGATAGTTCCGACTGGGAAATTTACTGTAAAGTAAATTATATTCTTAGACAAATAACATTATTTATTTAATTAGCCCCCGTTTATTCAAAGGATGTTTGTTGCAATAAAAGTTAATTCAATAAATATCTAACTGACAACTGAACGATATCAAAACGCTTACTTACGTTTTCGTCCGATTAAACGCTAAAGCGGCTAAACTATCACAAGTTTGATAACAATGTATCACTAGTAAGCGTCCCGCCCTCGCTACACAACGAGAAACCTATTACTAACGTTTACAAATAGCAACTGCAAGTTTGTGTTGAATTAGAAAGCCGTTCATTCATAGTAATAGCTACGGAAAACCAGCCAAACTTTATTTACAAACTTTTTAATCGACCTCTTAGTAAGGTATTTCTGTCTTTTATGGGGCTATATGTTTTTACGTCACGTTAATAAGGGATTTATTTATTGATATTTTCAAGCGACGTGTAAAAACACAGCCTATTTACTAGAACTTCTAAAGATCTTTTTAAACCAAGTTGGCAGCATCTAATCTATACTTCTGTGCTAATATTATAAAGAGGAAAGATTTGTTTGTTTGTTTTTTTGTACCGAATAGGCTCCGAAACTACTGGACCAATTTTAATGAAATTTGGTATAGAGATAGTGTAGAGCCTGAGAAAGAACATAGGCTATTTTATATGGCAAAAACTATGTTTGCGGGATCACTTAATCCATAATAATCTACGGCCAATCAGCTGTAAAAACTAACGTCAAATAATATTAATATGTAAATTTCGTTGTTTGAATTAACATACGGTCGAATATTAATCAATTCGGGACCACTAGTAAATGTACAAAAGGTCAAAACAATTATGAACTAAAAATAAAATACAATGTTCAGGAATCAAACGTAAGATTGTATTCACACATACCTAAACAGTTACATGTACATCTTTATCGGGCACTTCCGACGTATCAAATCGCTGTACACAAAGGCACCTCGGTGCTAAATGGAGAATAAATTGAACCGGTGACACAAGGTCGTATCTCTCGAATCTCGGTTCCGTCTAAGAGGGTATATGTTCAAAGCTGCCAGGACAGTGATGATGTGGGTTTGCGCGACATGTCTACATTTTCAGTCGTGGAGCGTCTATTTTTCTTTTAGATAAATAGGATAGTATGAATAATAATAGGATAACTATAAGTGTTCTCTGTATTATGTGAGGAGGAAAGTATACTCTCAGGCAGTTACTTGCCGCTTCTTCTTTTACATTTACTTTCGAAAAGTTTTTCTAAAATAGCACTCCTAATTAATTTATCAGGACCTTTTACCTATGCATATTTAATTTTAAATTGTGTTGCGACTTTGTATCCTGCTACCATGAAATAAAATCGATAAAAATTGGATAATCGATAAATAAATATGATTTTCTAACTGTCCCGATTTCTACACAACCTGCCGTCCCTTTTCAAACACTATAAACTTGCCAACCCTATTGGTACGTATACATAAGATCCTTTCTCGTGTCGTCATGTCAAAATCACATTAGCTATTATTCGAAGGCGCCTTTGTCGGTGCCGTAATACGATTACATATTTCACCGCTGCACATAAAGCCTCGAGGCGTGTACTCGACTGCTAAGCGACTTTGGGTGTTTAAGCCAATAGTTTCATTTTACGTATTACGAATTTATATTTCATATTTATATGCTTTATTGTCACGTCTAACAACTAGGTTTTATAAAGGGCGGACTAAATGGTTAGTGAGTGGTATTCTGTGCCATTCAACTCATATCGACGGTGAACATTTGTAGCAGGTAACAACTATACAGAGAACTGATATCACATATAAGTGTATGTCGGCGTGTTACCGTTTATTTAAGAAAAAGACGTGACCGAAAATGATTATGTTAATTAATTTAACGATTGAAATTTGTTTCGGACCTCCTCAACTTGAAATAAATCGACGAAGATTCTACTGCATTTTTCTTAGAACTAACTTTCGAGGATAGATAAGTATTCGCGACACAATCCTGACATTTGTGACGTCAGTGATGACGTCATGTTGTTATTTAACAGCCCGGGCCTATTTTCTCCGTTATGTATATCGGAAGTGACATATTAGTGATTCGAACATTTGTCTCTTCCCTCGGATTTGGTTTCATATTGTGCACACAACAAGTTTTTTTTGTTCCCGTCCTAATACGTGGGTGTAACTTCAAGTCAAAAGTAAATCAACTTTAACTAAATTAGTGTCTTCGATCATCCAAGACTGCATTTCCTTGCTATTTCTTTGCCTTTCTTTGACTGCATTTCTTTGCCTTTCATCAGATGGGATACAGGCTAATCAATAGCTAATAATAATAAAAAAAGTTGAATACAAGACATAATAAATACTTGTTTCGGTGAAGGAAGGCTTATCGAGGAAACCTGAAAGCCATGTATCGTCATCATATTGTTACTTAATATGTGAAGTCTGCTAAGTGACACTTAGCCCGTATGAGCTTCGATCCTCTTAATGTCAAGAGGATGCCAGAGCCCAAGAGTGAGAGAATTGTCTTATGATGATGATGATAAAGCTGATTAACGATGTATTTTCATATATTTCAGACTTCTTTTTTTTTATAAGATAAGTTAAGATAAGCTTGACTGCAATCCCATTTGATTGTAAGCCTAAATAAAAGCCTTTTCACTCACGCCTTGAAAACACTCACATTATTATCAAACGGGACGACCGAACACTTTGGTATGGATAAACAATAACAGCCGACTTACTGACGCCACCTGCTTATTATCAGGTTGTAATGATAAGGAATTGAACGACTGTTGTTTGATATGAAAAAAAATATCTAATATTACAAAAAACTAGCCGGATAGTGTATCGCTTGTCTGACGTCAAGAGTCTCATACGTAAGAACAATACTAACAACCAAGACACTATAATAATAATAAAAAAATATTAGGCATTTTTGTTCAACACTCATTACTAGGCACAATTAAAACGATGTTATATAAAATATACTTGGAACTCCAATACCCACTATAAGATAATATAAGATCTATTATCAAAAACCTACTCCGACACAAATCGAACCCAGGACTCACGCGGGAGTCTAAGATATCTGAAGACGTGTGTACATAATAGCACGTACATCCCAGCAATCTTTAACAGGAACAACTATGAGGCATTGCATTATCCAATGTTCAGTATGGTACAGTTGGACTACGATTCAGGCCCGCTTACTCCAAATAATTATAGTTTTATAACCTTAAGCCTCGATGTAATTCCATACTGGAAGCTGAAGTTAACTCATAAAACAGTCGTAAAGCAGTCTCCAACTTTTCGCGACCGCACAGTTTGCACAAGATTAATGCACATTAATATACCACGTTCACACAACCCCTATACGAGCATAATGTCGGCGTCAACGTGCATTAATACGACGACTGTCATTGCATGACGCGCGGGGATTAATTCGATGTTCGACGTCAATCATTGCGGCCGTTGACGAGACATGACGTGGATGGGATGGGTAATTAACGGCCGGTTTCTATAATCTGTATTTAACAATACTAAAAACGAAATCTCAGGAGTTACGGCCAGTCTCATACGCTGTACAATTCAACCCATAACAGAGTAGATCAAATGTGACGATCCATAAAAGCATCAACGTGCCATTTTTTCTTAAAATAAATGCTATGACGTTATAGGCGTGCCAAGAAAAATGTTGTATTGTGTGTAATGTATGATTGTTGGACAAATAATGAAAGAAAAATAGTATCTATGAATCAATCCAAAACGCGCCTATAGCGCCATGCGGTAGACTGGAGGTAAGTGGCCAACCCAATAAAGTTTTAACGACCACAATCTAGATACATAATTATAATAATCGAGACCGTCAGCTTATCGTGTCATGTATAACACGGAACTGCTTGTGAAAGTTTACCACTAAAGATCATCTATACGACTCCAGACCGCGCTTGTGTTAGTTTAATCGATAGCTTAGTTAGGATATAGACAGTTCGGCTTTAAGCAAGGTTATTAATATAATGTACGTATAACTCCAATACTATTAAAAAGAATATTATTCACAACGTTAATAATAGAAAAAATCGACCCAGAATTATACACTAGATAACTTATGAACCTTAAACCTTGTAACTATTACCTTGAACGCTATATTTTCTCTTCGATTAAATCGTCTATTGTGCGTAGAATTCTTAATAAAATTACGTTCAAAGAGAACTCGACAACACGCCGGGGAAAATCAATATGACATCATTTGAACAATAATACACAGCCGTTTGGTAATTACAATTTTAATAGGTCGGTCAGTCGGGGGTGTCCTCCCGGTGGGGGGGTGATCTGGGGAGGAGTAGATGGGGCTGCCGCCGGGTGGTGAATATAACGGTCTGCAATACAATGGCGCTTTACGTAACTCAAATTATATAGCACTTGATAATGTTATAGAGGCGTGATTTTCGCGTCGAAACCAACGCGCTCGATTCAATCGTTAAGATAATATTTGTACGAATTAAGAGCTTAAACGCCGCGCCATAATTGGAATTGTTTTGCAATGTGTGTCACACGTTGCGATACCATGCTCGTGTTTATGTTCGCGACACAAGCCTTCTAATAATTTTAATAACACTCGTGGACCCAGCGGTACGAATTCAACGGTAACTCATCCAATTTTTAAGTTTGGAACAACAATAAATATACTGCAAAAACTTAAGTAATTTACCTCCTATTATTTACGATACTTTTGGAACATTTGAAATCACACAAAAAACTAGTTGGAAATAAAATAATATACGATTAAAATTATTTGTCGACTAGGTACCTATTACTAATCTATGCGACTGTTTGAAAATAGCCTATTATTTATTTATTTAACACTTTATTGAATTCAAAAATTGAATTACAATGAGTGGACTTAATGTGAATGTACTTATCACGTGATGGATTTGAATATGATCGATTAAAAATAATGTAATTAATACCTTACGAAAATATAATAAATATGGTTTCTGCAGTCGCGAAATCTCATTCAACGTCAGTTTACTATTGCGTCATGTATTTTTTAATGTTTTTATTTCATTGACTCCCGTTATCAATACGTTATTACTACAACTATATTGAAACCGATTAGAACTGATGCTGTTCACATTGATGACGTAACGTTAATTCGTTGCTCCTAACGTACGTCTATACAGGGGTCAAATTATCATGATAAACAATTGCCGAGAGTCATTAATGAAGACTTCTGTTATTAACTCAAAGTTTCTACATGGATAAGTTTAACGATATACTGTGAGCTATTTCGTAACGCATAGCGGCGCAGTCCGCAAACCCAAGCTACTGTACCACTAAAATTACAAGGAAAATCGGCGCTATAACCCTTTACAGGCACAAGCCGAGTCTATTCACGTATTTAATCTTTATTAAAGCGTACACATACGTACATAACAACCAGTAATTGTTCCACTGCTGGGTTCGGGTCTCCTCTCACACTGAGAAGGTTTAAGGCCATAGTCAACCACGCTGGCCAAGTGCGGGTTGACAGACTTCACACACCTTCGAGAATATTATGGAGATCTCTCAGGTGTGCAGGTTTCCTCATGATGTTTTCGTTCACCGTAAAGCAAGTGATAATTGATTTCTAATACGCACATAACTGAGAAAATTATAAGTGAGCGCTGGGATCGATTGCACGACCTCCCGTTCGGGAGACCACAACGTTCAACCGCTAGGCTATCACTGCTTCGTATTAAGGCGTATTGAAAATGAATTATCTCTTGATTTGATGAAGGACAACATTGTGAGAAAACCTGTATAACTAAACTTACGAGTTCCCCATAGATAATTTATGCGAGGCTCGCAGTTATGTTTAATATTCGCAGTAGTAATAAAATTGTCGCAAAAAACAATCAAACGTAACTCGATCCCATCACATTTTCACCATTAATCATTCATAAATCTTCGATCAAAAATGTTATCTATAAATCAGTTAAACCGTGGACTTCATTAGCGGCTGACTGTAGGTTGCGGGTATGGGTAACCCCTCATTTTCGTCTTTAACCATGCGTACCGCGAACGAGTGGAAAAGTTAACGGAATCGGTGTTCCCGTTCGATTACAATATGTTTTCAAGGCGAGAGTAAATAGGCTTTACTAAGTTAGTGCGCTTTACTATCTATGACTCCATCACCAATTATCATTAGGTGGGATCGTAGTTAATCCCTTACTTACTTTATTAAAACAAATTGAGGTCGCCAACGCGGTTCATCATCTTGGCAATGCTTTCAGACCGAATTCGTGATGGATTAGTGTGCAAACCAAACGTTACAACTTCTTATGATGTGTGAAGGCCTCCGGTATGATTTAACGACTGCTAGAGAACAACCAAGAATTACGTGCTAACTTAAACATGGAAGCACCCACAAAATCTTTAAAAGTAGCGGACTTTCGTACAGCCCTTCCATCTTTTAGTTTGTTTGGACGAAAATGGTAGCAACTAGATTTTATATTACTAGTAGTAACAGCTGACAATGAAGCAGTCATAATGATAAGTGTTCACAGTCACCAATGCATATGTATCTAAAATACCAAGGGCTTCCCTTACGCATTGTCTGAGTAATCAAGAAACCAGTTTATAATAACAATTAAATCAGTTAAGTTATTCCATTATTTTAAATTACCAGTGGAAACTTTTAAAATCATTATAGTTATTTTTGGACCAGCACCGTAAAATTTAAGCAAATTTATTCATACAGACAAAATATAAAAAGCGAATGGTAACTGTATTATGCTTTTATAATTTTCGAAAAATAAATGGCTATACTATATTTTATACCATAAAATATAAATAATGTTTTATAATTAAACTGAACAAAACACGTTTATTTATAAAACTTTTATTTATTCGTCACATATTACTACCATCCCACTTAACGGTCAATGGCCATAGATAAGGGTGCTAAAGGAATAAAAAAACGTCTAATCAGTTTAAACCTGATGACACCCATCTTATAAACGGACGCTATGCTAAATAATTACAGGGAGACCTGATCTGAGAAAATACATAAATGGTAGACAATGAAACGAGTTATTTCTAATAACATGAGTTATCATTACTAATAACTCAATTCATCTTCAACAGTAACCGCAACGATCCACCGCTGGATTTGGTTCTTCGATTACGGTACAATTTACTGCGCTACGCCGCGATACACAAATGTTCGACGAGAAAAAACCGCAGCGCACATTCTGCCATTTTAAATCACTGAATGTTTCGATTGTATTGGATTTTAAATAGTTTTCGATGCAATGGGGATAATATTTTCATCATAGACTATCACTGCCCTTAAATTTAAAAAAGTCAAAAGTAGATTTTGTAAATACGAAAATTATCTCAGCTAAAAACTTTAATTTGCGATAAGCAACCTACGTTTTATAGATCTTAGCCTAAGTTCCACGACCTTTTGGTGGTGACGATGCCAGTGAAACGAGTGGAACTTGATCTGATCAACATGCGAGGCACGCATTTCATAGATACATATAAGTTTTCAAAGTATAGGTGCTATAAAGTACCATTTAATACAATACAATACAATCACGATTTAATGATGTCATAATTGACACAAGCATCAAATGACTTTGCTTAATTTTTGCCTTAGCCCGACATCAATGGATCGATGAGTCAAATTGGAATACCAATGAGGTTTTTGCTGTCGTGTCTGACATTAAGTTTCCTCAATGATTTCGGAGATTGCAATTAAATAAATAAAGACCCTTGTTCAAAGATTTAATTAATCGTTAATTGTATATCTTTCTATTACTAAGTAATTGTTTATAGTTTAAAAATCATTAAATATGTATTGTATTTCAATGTATTGTGATAAGACGAGGGTACTAATTTAACCTTTGTTAAACGCAAAAATATAAAATATACCTACAAAACGTATTTGATACAATTGTAGACATAGCTTCAATTGAACATGTTGTTTTTGTTATAATTGAATCAAATGAAAGGAGACTGGGTGTACCAAAGTATTAGTGAATTTCATTACGCGTCTTCTGAAGCAGTCATATAACTTCATCTAACTTTGAAACGTGAAGACCAACTTTCATACGACGAAAACAATTTTTAGCTAATTTACTAATTGCTAATCCTTGCAAACGTTGTCTTAACACTAGGACATTCATATTAATATGTAGTCCATAGAAGTTGTGACCGAAAGTTCGCGACAACATAACTGTATGTTAAGTATAACTGTCTAATTAATAAAATATCACTAAATCATATATAATTTTAATATGCGGGGGCAACGATTGTCATCGAATTAAATTTGCTAAGCGTCTGGGAACTTTCAAAAAACATAAATTTTTAAAATTACTTAAAAAAACCCCGGTTGTCTTGCTTTCCCTTGCAGTATAAGCATACATTTTATTGAGGTGGGAGTAAATTTATATCACAAATCTATTTTTTTTATTTGATGTGGCGACTTTGATTATTGTAAAGCGTATGATTCAACTTAAACATAATACGTCACTTTGGTTATTACATATGTGTCGATATTTATTATTAACCGAATTCCCCTTGCATTAATTAATCCATACTAGACTGACAAGTTATGTTAATTAGATTAAGGAATATCACCCGAATCAAATTAAGGGTGGGTAATCTAACCATATTATACACACGTATATATTCATACATATCAATTTAATCGAATTAATTATTGAATTATTGAAACATTGAATCAAATTAAGGGTGGGTAATCTGACGATAATAAACACACGTATATATTCATACATATCAACCCATAATTATCCCACTGCTGGGCTTGGGTCTCCTCCCACACTGAGATGAGTTAAGACCATAATCCACCACGCTGGCAAAGCGCTGGTTGACAGACTTCACACACCTTTTTGAACATTATGGAGAACTCTGAGGTGTACAGGTTTCCTTACGATGTTTTCCTTCACCGAAGCAAGTGATAATTCATTTCTAATGCGCACATAATTTATAAATATTGGTGCGCGCCGGATTCGATCGCACGACCTCCCTTTCCAGAGACCAACGTTCAAACCACTAGGCTATCACTGCTCTAATCAAATGTATACAAGTTTATATTATACAAATATGTAAAGCGGGTCAACACTTTTTAAAATGCAGTTGCTATTTGGCTCGCGATGGGTATAATACGTATGAGCGACCATAAACCGGTTGGCATACTGTTTAGACTCGTTATTTATTATCTCACACACACATACATGGTTTGTTTTCTCTCTCTCTTTCACTCTCTACGTCATTTTATTTTTGCTTGGCTCTAAAATTACTACTCGCTAAAATTTATATTTGGCAAACGCGTCGCTTTCATTTGACCAACACCTATATTGCACATACCTTAGCAACAACAATTTCTCTTAATCAATTACGCCGAACGTAATATATTTTTTAAATCTTAATTTGATAAACCTTATATAAATGGCTAGTAAACAGCTGTAAGTTTATAAAAATTAATTAATAAGTTTTTATTTACACAACTGTTGACCTACTAAATTTAATTGAGCTTCAAATTCCATACATTTTTTAAAAACATGGTACTTAAAATCACATAAACTTGTAAAGATAACCTCAGTGTTGCTAACTGCTTTACACGCAATTGTACATAAATTATACGACGTGAGATGTAATGTGTTAGCCGTTACGTCACACCATTTGCTATGACGAATTCTATTACAGCCCTACCATCAATTGCTTACAAAAACTGTGTATTACTTTTTTAAACAAAATATTTTTGTATATAATTAATTGATACCAGTTAGGATATACAGAATATTTGTACAGCTTAACGTTTTGAATATTGGTCTTCCGAGCGGTAGGACGTACGTTCGAATCTGACACGTACCAACAATTTCAAAGTAATGTTATTAGAAATTAATTATAAGTTGCTTCGTTAAAGGAAAACATACCCAAAAGTTCTCCACAATGCTCTCGAAGGTAAAATCTGCGAACCAGTTCTTGGCGAGGTTGGTGGACTAAGGCCTAAAAA
>DWPQ01000953.1:0-13802 GCA_018251795.1 Perichares adela | reverse complement strand
AACAGCTTACTATCAGGTGGACCGTCTGCTCATTTAAACTTAAAGCTGCTAAAACTGTTTCGACTTAATCCTTCTCAGTGTGAGAGGAGACCCGAGGCCAGCATTGGACAATTATAGGTTGTTATGGAATGAATTGAATTGAATTGAAAAACGATAAAAACAACCGAATGTTTCTCTTACGCGAGCTAGAGATGTATTGCAATGATTGTATTAAAATTTATTTGAACAACGATCACGGTCTGTAATTTTATGAAAATAACTAAGTTTATTTTAAGAACATAAACTTATGCGTCATAATATTAAATGTTGTAGATTTAAACATTTAATAAGTCGTTTATTTAACGTTTGATATATCATTTTAATACACTTTAGTACGAAGCTGAATTTGTTAAGCTAGATATTGTTAAAGTGTGATTTTAAGCAATACCACCTACGTCATGGATAAAATCACAGTCTACAAGAATAAATATTTATTTGATATTTCATTGTGGTACGGTGTTTTTACTACGATACGAAAGCCGTTTGCATGACATCGGCAAAGACACTAGAGACCGACTGCTTAACGTGTTTTTCTAACCATACCCAATGTTTATATTATCGTCAATCGTCATAGTAATTCATTTGTCAAATGGGACTTTGAGGGCGTCTCTAGTTACGTTCATTAAAGATCTCGGAGCTTCTCTATATTCAATGGTTGGTTGCCGAGAGGGTTTTACTAGGTTAAAATCCTACATAACCCGAGACCTTTCAACTGAAAGACCGGGTATTTTAAAAGATTTCCCTCCCGACACAAAAAAGGCATATGGGAGCCGTGGTCTGTGCGTAATATTAATGAAATAACTATTAATTGTAACCATTTTCGTTACTTACAGTCTTCGCGAAGGTAGCGTCGAGCACTTCCTAGCCCGCAATCTCGTCCCCGGGGATATAGTTCACCTGAATGTCGGCGACCGCGTACCGGCTGACCTGCGGCTCTACGACTCCACCGACCTCGCGATCGACGAGTCCTCGTTCACGGGAGAGACGGAGCCGGCGGTCAAGAGCGTGCTACCGAACAAAGCAGCCGCCGGCAGGGTCAATAAGGATAACATCGCCTTTATGGGAACTCTGGTTCGGTGTGGGAATGCTAAGGTATGTAAAGTTATACTATGTGTGTAACTTATAAAGCTGCACTAAACACAAACACATACTAAAGATCGTAGTGGATAAAATATGATGGATTTCTTTTACATTTAATATACAGTACCAAGTTATATGATGTATGTCACTTACATGCATTAAACAAACAAATACAAATCACCCAAGTGGAAAAGATAATGGATTTCAAGAACATATAATTGATTCTAAGAATATTGAATATACAGCACGTTTAAACAAGTAAATGAATATTAATGATGAAGATACTAACACGTACAAAATTATAACATGCGAATAGATTAACTCCACACATATTAACAAACCGAAGAGTTACTATGCAGTTAATTTGTTAAAAAGAATTAGTAATAATGCAAATAAATAAATAACGCATACGTACACAGCATTTCAATCGTACTAGCTTTAATGTGTGAATGTTAAATAGTACTTACTTTTGGTATTCCGAATATGTTACACTATACACAGGGAATGTTTGTATGTGGCGTTGAGCAGTACGTTTTTAACAGTAAGCACTGTAATGATAATAAATAATAAACAGTGATAGCGGAGTGGTTTGACCGATGGTGACTGAACACAAAGTCCCCGAACTGTAAATATCGGGGGAATTGAGAATTTATAAACAAAAAATGTAGTCGTGCGATGGAACTCGGGACGCACCAATAATTTTCAAAGTTATGTGCGTCTTGGGATTCATTTATCACTTTCGAAAACATTGCGAGGAAACCTGTTTACTTGAGAGTTCTCTCCATGATGTTCTCGAAGGTGTGTGCAGTCTGCTAACCTGCACTTGGACAGCGTGGTCAACAATGACCTTGAACTCTCAGCGTGAGAGGAGACCCGATCCCAGCAGTGGCACAATTATGGGTTGTTGTGTATGTATTTTAATAATGTGTTAAAAAACTATTTTTAAAGTGATAACTTGTTATGGGAGGGTAAATCGATTTGTCACGTAACGCGTATGCGGGAACAGTATGTCTGGTTTCCTTTTCTCTCATACATATTGCAGCGGCAGGTAGGCTCCTCCTGAACTAAACTTGTTACGGCTACTTATAGGAATCACAACGTACAGTCATTAGCGTGGTTTAGAATTCTGTACAGCGCCATCTCTTGGGAAATAGGGTAAACAATATCAATGGATCAACTTACATTAGTTGAAGTTATCAATCCTATCGAACGATACAATACGATCCCGAGACGCACACGTTTTGTTATCTTTATATTTTCCAGGGTATAGTGGTGAGCACGGGCGAGCGGTCGGAATTCGGTGACATATTCCGTATGATGCAAGCGGAGGAGGCTCCAAAGACGCCGCTGCAGAAGTCGATGGACGCGCTCGGGGCCCAGCTGTCGCTGTACTCGTTCTGTATCATCGGGTTCATCATGGTGACGGGGTGGCTGCAGGGCAAGGCGCTGCAGGACATGTTCACCATCGGCGTTAGCTTGGCCGTCGCCGCTATACCTGAAGGTGGGGCATAACGATAACGATGGTGGTGCGATGATGACGGAAATTGGAGAGGAATGATTAGAGAGTGATAGGATCCTTAAGAAGGGACGATGGTTTCGAGAGGGGATGATGATTAGAGTAGGATGACCATAGACATTATAATGCAATAAAAATGAAGATAATTATAAACTGATGGTGGGATGATTACAGAAAGAACGACGTTGGTGATAGCATGCTGAGGGCAGCGGGATGATTAGGGATGGGATAAATATATAGATTATTGTGATCTAAAAATAATACTAATTATGCATGGAAAAAATCTTGGAATATGTAGGTATGAAATTTTCTTTTTTAATTTCATCTTCGCCTAAACGTACCGCTGCTTAAACATGTCACGGACGTGTTGTCCGTTAAGAACTAAGTTGTAATTATGTTTGTTAAGCAACCAAGTTTACTGTCAAGACTTTAAACCAGCGTGGAATATCAATTTTGTCCCCGGTTTCCAGGTCTTCCGATAGTGGTGACTGTGACGCTGGCGCTCGGTGTGATGAGGATGGCCAAGCGGAACGCCATCGTCAAGAAACTGCCCACCGTGGAGACGTTGGGATGCGTCAACGTCATCTGCAGCGATAAAACTGGTTGGTATTGCGTCACCGACGCATTGTCGGTATTTTTGTACTGAGTGTATGATGCGGTGGACAATTTGGTAACTCTTTGGACAGTTGAAAAGTCTTTACTGTCACTGACATGGTTATAATTTTTTTGATTTATGTATGAGATATTTTTCCCTTTCTCGGGCTTAAAAATACCCACATACACAGTTTATTTATTTATTTTATATTTATAACACAGGTGTGACCTAAACCCACACTTAACGCACGGACTCGTCCGTGCGGGGCTTTATATCACACGGTGTTATAAAATAATATACAATACTTTGTGACATACGTGATCTATCATTGCTTCATTGCACTACGTCTAACTTCAACTCGTGCAATGATAGACCACTTAGAAATCATAATGCAAAGTGGGAAAATAAACATGGGATATCCAGCCGTCGGTAAGTGTGTGTGTACGCCTGGCAGGTACCCTGACGAAGAACGAGATGACGGTGACGACGCTGTCGACGTCCGGTGGACACATCGCGGAGGTGACGGGCGCGGGGTACGGCGCGCGGGGGGACGTGCAGCTGCGGGCGTACAAGGGGCGGGACCTGCACGTCGCGCGGATGGGCGTCAACTGTATGCTCGAGGTATTTTAACGTTCTAATTTATTATTTACGACATATTATCAACTCAGTTTAGCGTTCGTCTTTAAATGCGATAGAATACATAACGTTGCAACAGTGTAGATAGAATCCTTTTTTTTGCTTTAACTTTATTCTAATACCGCTTTTCGTGTTTATCTGTTTAGCTCGAATGTTAGTTGGTAGAGAAAGCCTAAACCTTAATGCTCGCCAATCGTACCGTAATATTTATCCGTCGGAAGTCCTTAACATTGACAGGTGTTACTAACGGTACAAATATATTTTTTCTATGATTATCATCACTAAACTAATTGCGCCATTTTAGTAGTGGACCTCATAAAAATACAGGTCTCATGTACAGTTATGAAAATGTATTGTATTTCATTACAAGCAGTGATGGTCAGTATTTGACGACGGGATTTTTTTTTCCATAATTAAATGGTAAATAAATGTAATGTTGTCAGGTGGGCGTTCTGTGTAACAACGCGACGATCCGCGACGACATCCTGTACGGGCAGCCGACGGAGGGCGCGCTGCTCGCGTGTGCGTACAAAAATGGAATGTCCGACATACGGGACGAGTACACGAGGCTGCACGAGATACCGTTCAGGTAAGGGGTATAAGGAAATACACTGGAATTCCCCGTATTGCGGGTTAACTGAAATGATTAATATGTAATGAACATCATTAAGATTTGATGTTTCTCAGGTGACTTCAGATAAACAAAAGTATAACTCAAACTTTTGCTTTCATCAATAATAACTTGATATGTACTTAACAATGTTTTAAAATATATCGAACCCTTTTCCTTTGCTTAAATGTATACAGGTTACTAGGCTAGCGTTCCTTAAAACGATGGCATGTGATAGTACTGATGATGATGATGATAAAGAAAAAATAATAATTTTCTCCATACGTCGAGCGCCGAGTAGCTAAAAAATCTATAAAATAATATTTTTCTTCAAAATCGATTTTTTCTCACTGCTACTACGTTCCATCATCTGTCTTCGTTTTCGGTAGCGGTAGCCTAACATTATGTAATAGCCGACACTGAGAATTAAGGTAATAAGTAACGTAACGGGTAATTATTTCGCATGTGTATGACAGTTCGGAGACCAAGATGATGGTAGTGAAGTCGTCGCCGAAGTACCAGGAGGGCAGGCTGAAGGAGGAGGTGTTCGTGAAGGGCGCCGTGGAGAAGGTGTTGCCGCTGTGCACGCAGTACATCGACAGCGGCGGGAACTACGCGCCCATGACCAAGGACAAGCAGGCCGACTTCCTCAACGAGGCGTACAATATCGGACGGATGGGTAATTACACCGACATTGTATTATGCGCTGTGCGAATGGCACGAGACGTTGATATGAATTTATATTCTATCCGTATGACCAATACTGCTGAATTTTTTTTTTTATATCGGCAAGTTCGATTCCCAACAAGGAAGATTATTATATTTCTGAAGGATTTTGATAAAAGAAAATATATGTATTTTGTCTTTATTTTTTGACAAGAAATTAAGAGGATTTTTTTTCTCTTGAACATTTTTCTGTTGGCTTGCTAGGGCCTTTCACGTGAACGGAAGAAGTTTAATGATGCGATGTATTTACTAAAACGGCTCTGTACTTCCTGTAGTTCCAAGATTAGATTCGCTTACACTTTTAAAAAATACCCTGCGTGTTTACTGATGTCATCGATCGCGTAGGGCGGGGTGATTATGTTAATTGTGCATTCTGTACGTCGTGTGTTCCCAGGTCTCCGTATAATAGCGCTGTGCCGCGGGCCCAGTCTGGAGAGCCTGGTGTACACGGGCGTGTGCGGCGTGTGCGACCCGCCGCGGGAGACGGCGCGCGCCGCCATCGCCGCGCTCCGCCGGGCGCAGGTCCACGTCAAGATGGTCACCGGGGACGCCAAGACCACGGCGCTGGCAGTCGGTCGGTACCACATGTGACTGATACTGGTGCACACTCAAACAGAATAACGAATATGCATATCATTCTAATATATCTCAATGATTTGATTTGATTTGATTTTTTTGTCGAATCGTTATTACCATCAAAGTATGTTTATTCAAGTTTTTTTAAATTTAATTATTATTTTAACCCATAAAACATTATTTAAAAAGTGAAGAATTAAGGAAGGAAATTTAGATATTGATTTTGAAAAATAACTAGAATATTTTCAAGCCTATCTGTATTTCTTTCTATGTTATACAGAAGTGGTCAATTTAAGATAGAACAAAAATCGTACATATTCTCAATTAAATTAATGGTAGTGATCATCTCTGCACTCCTGATAGTATGTGGTTAATCTTACCCATGAATATTTGCAACATTATTGGCATTACGTGTTACTGGATAACAAGGAATCAGGTCGATCTTATTATTAACTCGTCGCGTATTCTGCGGTTGTTTATAGGAGCGCATTAAGCCAATGAACTATGGTACTACGTATTGTTATGGCAGCCCCGAACATGATAGGAGGGCAGTCATATGTTGTGATGTTAAGATGTTTCTGTGTTTACTATCTATATATAAATAACATTGTATATATTTCAGGACAAATGGTGGGTCTGGACGTGTTGCACTCCCAATCGCTGTCCGGAGACCAGCTCGACGCCATGTCGGATGACGAGTTGGATGGCATTATCGAATCTGTAAGTACATGCATAATAATGTCTCTGCATGTATGTGTAGATTCTATAACTCTGTGTGTGTGTGTGATGTATATAATTATCGTACTATGACAACTTGACATGACACTATATACGAATGCAAAAAAAAATAGTATGATAGTACATAAAGTTCTTTAATTCTGAAAAATTATTGATTTTGAGTTACAACTCTGTTGTATTATTAGTGCGATTAAAATTCCGTGGACGGCTCACCATACTAAAATCTCTGTTCTCAAGGAACTTAAGAATCCCAAAGACTTTTCAGCATTTGCCTGCACCGAATACTTAAATACTTTGGTCATATTGAGAGAAGACCACATGACTTATGACGTTGATGGTGACAGGCAAAATTGAGGGCAAGAGACCTCGGGGCCGCAGTCCTAAAAGATGGCTGGACAAGGTATTCAAACACCTGGAGATACCAGTCAGCATGGCACTCCACCAAGCCGCTGATATCTGTAAATGGAGACAAGCCATACAAATGCTTCAGAGTTACGATCCTCAGCAATGAAGGACGACTGAAGAGAAAGAGAGATGTTTTAGTGATTTAAAAGTAATTAATAATTTAAAAATAAAATTGATTAAGTGCTAGTACAAGGTTTCTTGGTTATTGTATATTTGCAGATAAGCGTCTTCTACAGGGTGACTCCTAAACACAAGCTCTCTATAGTGAAATCTCTACAAAGACTCGGCAACATCGTGGGCATGACAGGTTAGTGGTAATATTATATGCATGTGTATATATTATCAATATTGTTCGCCCTTATCGTATCGTATCACAAGGGTGGTTGAAGCAATGAATTTAGTTATTAACTACATACTTAAAATTACAATCACATCCAGCGAGAAGTTTTTGAAGGAATCATATAACAATGTCACGGTACATCGAAATAAGTCCATTCGTACAGACTAAATTGAAAATAAAATGTGGAATATTGTAATCTTTACTTCGCATAATAATCTAGATTTCAATAACTCCAAAATAACTTGCTAAGATTTTTATTAAGTTAGTATAAATAATTATTATAAACAAGGGCAAGCCATTAATGTATTTGCTATAAGAGTGAGAGGAGATCCGAGCCCAGCATTGGGACAGTAACAGGTCGTTATGTATGTATAATAAAATTCGCAGGTGACGGTGTAAATGACGGCGTGGCGTTAAAACGTGCAGACATCGGCATCGCGATGGGACGGAACGGGACCGACGTGTGCAAGGAGGCCGCCGACATGATACTGGTCGACGACGACTTCGCTACCATCATGTCAGTATTGATCGATCTACTACACTACGCTTTAACGCTCAGCCACGATTTTTCGAAGAGGTTTCCCCTCCTCGCTAGTTTAAGTTGTCCTCTGGTTGAGTATTCCACACTCGCCTCCCTGTCCTCGTGAAGCTGTAAAGGCCGCTGGGGCCAACAGCAAAATGTCCATCAGAAAAAACAATAACCTTAACGCCACAGACGGTTTCGAGTATTCAATATTTGAATACGTAACTCGGCAAGATTGGTTAGATGCGCAGATGTCGTATTTTAGGTCTTTTTGGATATCATGCGGGATGCGGGGGACGAAACAGTATCGTTCCGAGCGCGTGATTGGTTGCTCAGCCGACCCCTGCCTCCCGCACCTCGTCAACGTCACGATCATTTCCGAATACACTTGAGCGCACATAAATGAAACCACTTTGACGACAGCATGTTGTGAACAGCATGTTCGATTTATACCTATAAAATATTTTTAACTTTTATTGTTGTTTGTTTTATCTAATGCAATGAATATATTTACTTCACATTCCTTTGCTTTCTAACGTTCCAGACACTATATCTAGCCTCTTTTTATTCATTTTTAAATAAGAACTTTAAATTCATTATTGGAACATAAAAATTTATTACAGTTTTTTTTTTGCTAGGAAAGTAGAATTAATAAAATTAAGAATTTTTATTTGGAAATCTCTTTTCAGACCCGTTCAGAGAAACAGACAAACCTTTTTTTTGTTTTTACATAATAAACTAAACTGTGGTTTTATATGTAACAAAAATGTATAATAACAATAAGTTGATCCGATGTATATAAACAGCGCGGCGATCGAGGAGGGCAAGTGCATCTTCTACAACATCCGCAACTTCGTGCGGTTCCAGCTGTCGACGTCCATAGCCGCGCTGTCGCTGATCGCGCTCGCGACGCTCATGGGCGTGCCCAACCCGCTCAACGCCATGCAGATCCTGTGGATCAACATTATCATGGACGGTACGACAACATTTACGTTTGTGTGCACGTATTGCACGTAGCACTGCGTACGAACACCGTGCGGGCGATTATAATTGGAATATTTTCATATGGAACGATTTTTTTTCTAATGTTAATTTCACGCTAAGGCATATCTGATACACTTATGAATGTAATTACCGTTACATATGTTGCTACAACATTTAAAAATAAATGTTACCCTTTAGTTTCGATCTCTTGAAAAGCGGGGTTTTAAAATTGTGATTATGTAAATATTAATTTGTTTATTTTGCTCCAATTAAACGTGCTGTAACAGATTAGAGGAAATGACACAAGACTGAAGGGATGATGAATGTTTCATTTAATATTTAATTGAATTAAGAGCTGATGTGTTTCTTTCGTCATTTCTTGTAATCCACAACCAGGTGTCTTTCCGAAACTGTAGTAGAAGTAAAAAATACGTGTATAAGAGTCTCAGTGATACCTAAGAATAAAATATTTTTAACAATGTTGAAGCTGATTGATACTTTTAACCACAATTTTTCATTAATAACGAGTGCTACGACTAAATAAGCGTTTGTTGTTCCATTAACGGTGAGTGTCGTCCCCAGGGCCGCCAGCACAGTCGCTGGGCGTGGAGCCGGTGGACCACGAGGTGGTGCGCCGCAAGCCGCGCGACACGTCCCGCAAGATCCTGTCGCGGTCGCTGCTGCTGTCGGTGCTGCTCTCCGCCGCCATCATCATCGCCGGCACCCTCTGGGTCTTCAATAGGGAGGTGAGCGTCTCTGGGTCTCTTACACTGAGACTGACATCTATGGAGCCGACTTTAGACTTATCTCAAACTTAGGTATCAAGCTAATACAGTTTTCGTATATAGAAATATTATTTTGACGCGGCATCATAACCATAAGCTGAGTGTATCGTGAGTGCACAATTTTGGTGACTAACGAACATGTTACGGTAAATAACCGCACACAAATAGTTGTCTATACTGCAAACCAAAGCAAAGTCGAAGATAAGTCTAAGCTCAGTTTATACACTTTGCCCTTCTATTAATTCTTAGACTTGGGTGCATCAGCGGTGAGGCAACATTTATTGTACTTCTATGCCCACGAGGACACTTTATGACCCCGGTCCGGACAGCACTTATGTCCTATCAGGACTTTAGATATATTAACCAGTGGGGCAGTGTGCTAAAATGTGCTATAGATCTTCTCATATAGAAGTTAGACTCACACACTGCTGTGGGTCGCTAATAGGTAGAGCCTAACTTAACGATACTTCCCTGTAGTCCAGTTGGTAATGACTGGTAGCCGAACGAGGACACCGGTTTCAATACCCATTTGAGGTACATATTTATGCTGTTTATGAATGTTTGTTCTCTTGTGACTGTTTATGACGTCTTTGTTATTTGGGAATTATTGTGTACGTGTGTGTAAACATTTATTTCTTTATATATTAATGATCGTTGTTTGTTGTCAGATGTCGGACAATAAGATAACTCCCCGCGACACGACCATGACGTTCACGTGCTTCGTCCTGTTCGACATGTTCAACGCGCTGTCGTGCCGCTCGCAGACCAAGTCCGTGTTCCAGATCGGACTCTTCTCCAACAAGTCAGTGCTTTGGATTTAAAACATTTCATACAAAATATGTCCATACTAGGATTCATATGCACGTAAGAACGTACGTACGCAGTTATGCACACACCCACGCACACATTACGTATAAGACTAGTCAACTCTAGGGGCCGGCACTATGTATCCCGCATTTACGATCTTCATTTAATTTCTGTTTTTTTTTTGTCTAACAACAAGAAAATGAGCAGACAGGCGGCTTAATTATAAGTAGGCATCGCTAACTAAGTCTGCAAAATGATAAACTTCTCCGTCCTGCCGTCGGTCATAGACTAAGCGGATATGATGCTTTAGCCTTGATCGTTATCCAACAATTCAACGTTTTGATGACCGAAACACACTCCGACCCGAATTGACTGCACATTGAATGTATTTATATTTCCAGGATGTTCTTGGTAGCGGTCACCTTGAGTCTGGTCGGACAGATGCTCGTGGTGTACTTCCCGCCGCTCCAACGAGTGTTCCAAACTGAAGCATTGACTGGACATGGTGAGTCAAACGTTCATATTTATACACAAATAGTACATAGTTACACGATAGCTTTTGGCCAACGTACCGTGAAGATGGTGTCGCACGAGATAATATCTGGTAGTTGTGACCGCACGCTATTGTAATTCGTTTCAGATATAATATTCCTCGTGTGTCTGACGTCGAGCGTGTTCATCGTGAGCGAGCTGAAGAAGCTGATCGAGCGCACCCTCAGGAAGCGGTCGTTCACCAAGTTCACCAGCAAGGCCCACGACGCCATGGACTTCGTATGACACGAGACCGAGCGCAAGGCGCAGTAGACGACACGTGACGTCACCGGCGCCCGGCGTACCGGACGTTGCGCGACCGGGTCGCGGTGGACTCACGGGTTCGGAAAGTGTCTGTTTGAGTGATGGGTTGACGCGCGGCTACGATCCGACGACTAGTGATGTGCTACGGTGTGACGGACTCGCGATTTTAAATGGTTTTTATGATAGCCGAGGTATACATCTAGGAGCAGTGCGAGAGCGGTCGGTGTCGGGAGATGCGGCCGACAGTAGGACGAGTATTGACTTAAGTAGTGATTTTTCAATCTTACAAGAGAGTATTAAAATTAAAAGTTGTTACAGTGAAAGCGATCGTGCACGCAATTCGGACCAAGAGCCTTTCGCTTTAAACGATAGCAGAGTAGATATTCCTATGCGTTTTTAGCTAATTTATTATTTTTTTGACGGTAGATCTTAGTCATAGAAGAAGGATACGCGTTATGGGGACGTTCCCGTGTGATAATTATGTAATAGCGTTTACCGACTCTTGATTTAATTTATGCTCAATTAATTCCAAATACCTAAAAGTATGCCATCTAATATGCAGGAGACGAACTTATTAAATCAATGCATGTGATAACCTCTGAATTTTATTTTTAATACAAGACGGCGGTATCTGCTGTTTAGGAAATATAATGTGTAATTTTGTATGAAGTATTAATTGTAAGTTTTATTTTATATTAAGACTATTATATTATTTTTCCATAGTGTGAGGTTACCTCCAGTTCATTCGGTAGTGAAGTTACACGCGGCGCCTCCCCTTATATCCTTGCTCTATGGTCTCAGTATTGTGCTAGTTTTGTATATTCCTTTTAAACTAAGTGGAATCTTGTGAGTTTAGTTACATTTTTTACGCTTATCGATGTTATTAGTAGGTTATGGTTTATATTTTTTTAGGACATTTTTTTACAATTTTACGTCTGTAGCTGAATTTAACGTAACGTGACAGAACACGCGTTATGTTTAAATTAATTCCATAGACATAGGTAGTAATCTGTGTACGTTTTTAAACGTCATTGTACGTTTAAGAATTTAGGCTAACGATTTGAGCGATGGGTGTGACGAGACGTAGTTGAAATATATAATTATCTCGATGAATCGATATTTAAAAGTGGCAAGGCGATTTTTTGTATTTGTCAAAGACGTTACACGGTTACAAACGTCAAAATAGAATCTGTTATTGTAGCTATATGTCAAATTGGCACAAGGGTACAGGCCGGGTCGACGTTTGTAATTGTGTAGTTTCTTCGCTCCATATCTTGTCGTTAATGTAATTATGTGGCCCATCATTCAATGATGAATAGAATTTCCTGTTTATTGTGAAAAAAAAACATCTAATCATTATTTATATATAAATTAATCTTAAATCATTAAAATTGTATAACTTTAAATGACTCCAGTGTATTATCATAGTATTGAAAAGATATGGTAATTTTACTGTTTAATAAAACGTAAGTCTATTTTATCTGTGGTGTTTACTTTATCTTTTACTAACTAATAATATTTTTAATCTTTACTAATTTCATGTAAAAGATTTAAAATCGGAGATACGGTCTGCTACAGGTAATAAGTATCTAACTCGAAATGACAAAATGTTAATATATTAGTCTGAGAGAAAAAAGGTTCTTGAAAACATGATATAAAGTATGTAATAATAATATTTATTAATTTTATATAATGTTGCATAGCAATTTTAGAATTACTTTATATCATCATTAGATAATGAACAAACTCCCGAGTGATTAGACTAACTCACGATATATCTTACGATTTAAAATCTTTAGTAGTGTACCGTGACCACAGAGTAGATATTATCAATGTGTGCCAATCAACACAGTTTGAAATGAGTGAAGTGAATATGTTAATTAGGGGCCCCAAGACTTGGAAAGACATATGAAATTCAGCGGCGCACAACGCTATCTATTTATAAATTAACTAGCTGGTATATAAATTATAGCATCAATAATTGGGAGTTGGTGATAGAACAGTAAAATTAAGGGTTGTTTGTATTTTTTAATCATACAAAAAATAAAATGTTTTGTTCAAAAAGAAAAAACATAATTGGGTGGACCACATTCATCACTTTTGGGCACAAAAAATAGTTCACAAGCATTTCTTACATCTAGCGAATAAATATATAAAATTTTATAGAAATCTAGCCTTTTCAGAGGAATATGGCAACTAACACTGTGACACAAGAATTTTATACATAGAAAGTTAATTATTATTATCGTCAAGTAGCCCACCCCTGCACATGTCACATATCTACTTTGTGGACATGGTAATTATTATACATTATTGTACTTTATTAGATATAGATAATTCGTTCACTTTAAAATCATTGTCGTGAGTCACTCGTAAAACATAAAATTCCAGTTGCACATTGCCTTGCTACTCATTTCATTGACATTATGAATGTTAAACCATTGAACTTTAGTATGTTAAGGTATTTAAATTTTGGAACTTTGAGCGTATAGGCAGAGAGTATGAGTTCCATTATTGGTACGTTCGCGTATTGTATTTCAATGGTTAGGAACTTGTGCGAATGTAAGATATGTGGGAAATATCAAGAGTGTGATTTCGAAATATTACCTCTCATTGTATAGTGTAATGGTTCCACATAAATTATTCT
>DWPQ01000952.1:0-13807 GCA_018251795.1 Perichares adela | reverse complement strand
GTACCGCTTGCTGAACTCGTAGTACAGCGAGTACAGCACCGTCATCGGCCATTTACCTTCCATCTCAGAACCGTTGTTGATCTGGTACACGAATTAGATTCATCGCAAACATTGCCTGGGGCATCGCAATATAAGAATATGTTAGGTCCAAGGTATATACACAATCAACTAAAGGACATTTGTCACGTTATGAAACTACGTATGGTAGAACTGCTGGGATAGACAGATTGAATACTCTTTATTATACAACAAACATTGAAAAAAGTAGCACATACAGAACGTTAATATAGTACAACAAGCGATCTTACCGCTAATGAGCGCTCTGTTCCAGACAACCTTTGAATACTTACCATCAAGTGGAATCGTGGTCAAGCACTAACTTATGTAAAAATGCTCCTGACAGTAACACTTACTTTGAAAGCAATTTCCGCGGCCAAATATCCGACAAGTGCTTTGTTTAGATGGGCATCCGACCACCAGACGGGCGTCGTGAGCGCTCCCAGCCATTGATACGACAGCTCCTGAGCTAACTGTAGGTAGCCGCGACTGCTTAAATCACTTTCCCTACAGAAAGAAATAGAGTTATTAAACTTTTAAAACTCATTCGGTTATTGAAACTCTTAATGAGCCAGAACCTGCAATGCATCCTACTTTAACTGAAATACGAGCTATCATTTTTAAATCCATATAAAAAAGGTTTAGCTTATCGTATTTTTGGCAACATCAGGTTAAGTCTATCGAAGCTTTGAAATTGTGCTGATTCTGACTCAGTTGCTTCTTATATCAGGCATCCTCAGGAATAGCAATATATTTTTCATAAGTCTTGTTAATATTAACTACACCCCCGCTGTAAAATTCCGTGTGTTGTGACACAAAACACTGACAACTGAAACATTTATCTGTCGGATAACTGTTCAACTGCCGAGGATCGAACTCGGGACGCTTTTCCCGGCAGTGCAATAAAGCTACAAGATCGTCAATTTAAATAAAACTTTGTTCACATTCAAATTTAGTTATGTTTAGTCCTAACTGAGATAGACAAGATTCAATAAAGAGTTTCCAAGTCTGACAAGTGTTTTGACAAAACTTTATCCATAAAGTTGACATAAAATCGATTTATTATTTATTATTAACTACCTGAACAGTTTAATAGATCTGAGGTTACAGACAGCGAAAGCGACTTTTTATATTATGTAAAGATGTAACTTACTTAAATACAATAAGCCCCCAGTTATCGGCAGGCTTCACTCCCTGGTAGTTGGGGAGTCCCACGATGTCCAGTTTGCGCAGAGGCAGAGGGACCTGCCAGAAAGTTGCTATCTCCTCAAACACTCTCGCCAGCTTCTCATTCACACCTTCCAGAGCTTCCAGGTATTCTGGCCGACCCCATACTCGCAATTCTGAGAAAGAAAAGGTAAATAAAATAAAATAATATCAAAAACGGACATAGAGTAGGATTCATCGCATTCCGTCCGTGTAGCTTAGTCGGTAGTTACTCTGCGGCAAAGTTAAAGAGTCTCCGTTTCGTTCCTGGCTGCGCAGACATAATATATGTAACAGGCAAATATTTATTTTGTACTATTAGTTCTTTGTGATATCTCATTTGCGTCTGTCTATACAAATATTACAAAGGCGAAAGTAACTCCGTGTCTGTCTGTGAGCCAAACCGCTGAACTGGTTGTGATAAAATTTAGTACAGAGACACTTGAAGGTATTGGGATGAAAACAAAAGACAATTTCATCGTTTTACGAGATGCATAGAAACAATGTTCTGCAAAAACATTGACCTGTTCCAGTTGCTGCTTTTCGTGGCAGAACAAAGTCTGCCGGGTTTACTAGTATCATATACTTTATTCGTACGTAACATTTCATACTGTTTGTGAATGTCACATAATTCATGTCCATTGTAAAAAGAGCAAACAAGCGAAACGATCGATTTATTTTAATCAACTCTATTTTTAATACATTTAGTACGATTATTGAAATCATTCAATCGGAAGACTTAATCTTCGTACTCCATTATGTTAATTTAATCAGTGGCTTGAATACAGAAACGGTAAGATTTCGTCCCTCGTGTTAATATGGTCTAATACTCTAATAACGTGTTAATATCTACGACTATCAAGATATTCAGTTACAGGTATTCCTGTGCGCAGGAAGGAAATATTAAGAAAATGCAAGATTGGGTTTCTCGTGTGACTCGCCTTAATGCGATTATCACATTGGAACGAGTAAAATAATCACGGGACGGTCTAAGACCGTCACATATTATGGTGAAATGCAGTTATATGTAGGTGTGTGTATAATCTACAATTACAAAAAAATTACAATTTGCTGTTCTGTATGAATAGCAACGTACGGGTTGGAGAAGATAAACACGTAATTCAAGTTGAATAATTTTGGATGAATGACAACACTCGGGTCGGAGGAACTAAAAACGTAATTCAACATGTCCCCTTTATTAATAACTAAGTAGCTGACTCCGCGAACGTTGCAATATAAAAGATAGCAAGTCTCCCCTGTAAGGGCAGCGACGATCGGTCATTCGAACGCCTGAGGTTTTCACATAGCAAGTGACCTAACGTTGTATAATCAATCATTGCGCTATGTGACTTATCTGTAACTATTAGCCGTTTTCCCGTAGGAAGCCGATATTATCAGAGATTATATATCTAATGGTCAAAGAATTGTTTAAACCGGTCCAGTAGTTTCGGGGCCTCTTCAATGCGAATAAACAATCAAATCTTTCCTCTTTATAATATTAGTGTAGACAAAGGAATAAAAATAGTCGAACCGTTTGACGATTAGCGGCCACCGCCGTTCATTGTCGTTCGTGGCACCAAAGGCACAAACCGATGCGTTGCCAACCAATAAGGAAGCGAAAGATCTGCTCATTAATTATTCTCCAGGTAGATTGGGGAATTAAAGAGGATAACGAATGGCCGGTGAATTACATTTTGTATTATATTATTTAATGTCTTTGATTGGTGTTACGTAATTTATTTTAGAGAGCAACACAAGATTGAAAAATATAAAAAGTTAAGATTTGGTCGCAAAATTCATAAAGACAGCTTATCACGACACAAACTCGCAAAAAGTAATAATTACGCTCTAAGCTGGCGGAACTTGTACAGTAAAATGTTGTCGGGAAATATAGACTGAGAGACTGTAAGCAACATATCTTTAAATTTACTCATCGTAGGGATTTGCACAAGTGATGGCGTAAATAGACTTTCGGAAAGTGTTTGTAAAAACCTACCTCGAATAAATAAAATTTCATTTCATTTCATAAACCTTTTTATATAAAATCTGTAATGAATTTTACATTACTGTTATCAAGGATTAATTATGATTGAATTTGCCATTCGTTGTTAGATGATTGTGTTATCCGAAATAAAAAAAGTTTTTATAAATACAGTATAGTTTTGGTATTCCGTTTCTACAAAACCAGAAGATTTCGTGTGCATCTGGATTGATGGCCCACTTTTGTTTCTTGGCGTAGCGAATGTCACTGTCCCAAGAATTATAAAGTCTTTGATTCTTTAAACACAAACACACTACGTTGTACGTTGCGTGTCACATATATATTTTATTGTTGTGTTAATGGCGACATTTAAACATATTATTAAACATTATATGCAGAAGGCATTTAGTAGTAATGCGAGTTAGCGGTTCCAATAATTTGAAATTAACGACATAATTAGTTGTTCGGCATGAAAATTTCGATAGCTATTTAATTACAAGGCACTTTGGTGGACCAAGCTATTTGAACCAGTTTGATTTATGATCAAATTATGTTTAATCATACTGAAATAGTAGTATATAATAGTAAGAGCAGTGATAGCCAAACGTTGCCTCTGAACGTTGGTTTCCCGAACGGGAGGTCGTGAGTTCGATCCCGGCGCGCACTAATAATTTTCTAAGTTATGTGCGTATTACAAATGAATTGTTACTTGCTTATCGCTGAAGGAAAACATCGTGAGGAAACCTGCACACCGAAGAGTTCTTCATAATAAATTCTCGAAGGTGTGTGAAGTCTGCCAACCCGCACTTGGCCAGCGTGGTGGACTATGACTTTATACGAGACTATATATGAGAGCCCAGCTGTGGGACAGTTATGGGTGGTTATACATAACATACATACATAACAACCCATAACTGTTAACCCATAATTCTTTCTCATCAGGGTCATAAGGCCTGTGCCGTTTTTTTTTATTTTAGCATTTCTTTATATATCGCGACACAAAAAGTATCACTGACACGTTGGCGGCCAAGAAAGAGTAGAAGATTCGTTTAATACTAACGTCTCTGCAATAATATTTATTTTATTGTATTCAATTGTCAACAAACATTTGAAAGAACCCTCGTTTCAGAAGAGAAACGATACACAAAAGTTTTTAACAAGATAACTTTAACACCAGTTATTCAGCGCCTAGCCTAGCACCGTGACGACGATCACTGAAGTAACAGCCGACAATAAATGATAAGTTTAATGTTCTGCCACTTCACTCGTTACATATAACATTTGTGAGTCGTGCGGTGTAACACGAGTTAACAGTTATGGGTTAACTTCCCCGTACCAGTTTTACAAGCATAAGGAAAATCACGGTCATACTTTCGTTAGAGATATTCACCACAACTCATAACCTTCCGACAGAGTTAGACGGGTTAACCAAGATGAGTTAAGCCGCCATAGCCAGGCATAGGCTTATAATACCTCCTCCTCCACCTCCATCACAAACCTTGATAATATGTCAATATTTTTTTGATATCGGGGAAAATCTTTAACACCCAATGTTTCTATGTTATTGCTATTATGTTTTACTTACTCATGAGTTACTTAGGTACTTTCGGGACAGTATTTATTTTATTTCCCATATTCCCAATGAAATACTACTAGGGTTAAACTATTTTTGTATAATAATATTTTGCATTATAGTGGCATGAATCATGCAATGAAAGTAATCGTACTGTTTATTTAACTAAAAGATAATCAAACCATGTTGTACATTTTAATGTAGATAAAGAAAAGGTTATTGTTGCTGTGACCTGTGGATCTAAGTGCACTTACATATTTATGTCAGATTTCTCTAATCATTTCTCTAACGTTTATTCAGCTAGTGTTTGCATGACTGCGAAATATAGAGTTCTTTTCATTCTTTTCATTTCAAACGAACATCATATTTCTCGGTCATGCGTACACTAGCTGAATAAAGTCTTTTAAAATTGAAAGTGAGCGAAATAAGAATTAAAATAACTTTTAAGTCGCGTTAAGATGCTCTTTGTTAAGAAAAAATTGCGCTCGAATTGGGCGAGGACTGACAAGAGGTTTTAAATTAAAAACGCTTCAAGTGGAAACAATGGGATCGCCGATGTTAACAATGATAAAACCGTCGGTTGCACTTTTTAGTTAAAAAGAGCAATGATTATAGTGGAGGGTAAACGTTCGACGCAGATAGTGGTGCCATGGACAAGTCGTTGGATTAAAAGATAAAATAGACTAAAGAAAAAAGATATGATCCTAAATATTGGCCTTATATTCTATTCGCAGTAACTGTGGTTACAAAACGACTTAATTTATCATCCTGAGGTTCTCACAATAAGCCGCGTAGGCAAGCAAATTTAAATAAATTATAATTATGACTATTTATTTTAAAGTCAAAATCAATTGTTTTATTATTAAATTTATGAATGAAATGATTTAAATTTTTCACCATTATTAAACGAACAAGCGAGTATTTTACTGTACGAAAGGAGTTAATGCGGCCAATTCGAGTTAAGAAGCAGAAAAACAATGCCAGCATAAATAGTTTTAATACACAAACCTACCAATTTCATTTCCAGCATCATCCTTATAAAATGTAGAATTCCCAAGTTGCTTCAAGTCGGCAATGACAAGTCCGAGAGTGAAGGTGGACATTGGGGGCGTCCGCTCGAAGTGATCCCAGACTGCATTTGGCTCTCCAGTTCTGTCAGAACGGAAAATACAATACAATATACAATTTAACACTGCGTATAAACTAATAATTATCAGAAGAACCAGCACAGTGTTCCTCGAAGAAGATTTATCATTAAATTGTACGCCCACCTGATAATAATAATTTAATCTGGTAACGAATATTTGGCAAAAGGGGTATAGAACGACCTCCGACGAGGTCGACCGACGACATGAAGAATGCAGAGGGTATCCACTGAGTTCAGAAGAGTCAGGACTGGTCGGAATTACACCAGTTAGTTGGCCTATATCCAACACTGGACATCTAAAGACTGATGGTTGGATGACGAAAATTAGAACGTAATACTGTGAGAGCTCAGGTTGTTGATGTTGCTCAATTTAAATAGTTTTGCTCACATCTTTTACGTGTTTTATTATTAACGAAAATAAATTATATCTAGTTAAACGAAAAATAGTGTGGTTTTGTTTATCGCGCTCTTTAATCCTTGCTTTTATGATTCTTAACCTAATTATATAAATATATTTTCTTTACTTTCTCGGAATTCTAATTTGGTCCACGCAACCAAACGTTATGTGTTACCGAAATGATAAAGGCAATAAGCACCCAATGTTCCTAGACCACCATCAAAATGTCCATCAGCAACTAACAAACGTCTTCTATTACTGAAACTTCACTATCGATATGAACTTACATGTCTTCAGTTCTAGCTACAGGAGTGTTGCTCAAGGCCATCATGGTGCGCGGTCGTACGACGCTCAGCTCGAAAGGCGTTTTATAACCAGGTTCGTCGAAGCACGGGAACATCCGGCGAGCGTTGTTCGGACGCAGTTGAGTTGCTGCCACCATCCTGTATACACCAGTTTAATCATAAACTCACACCAACTCACATCTCTGCACTAGGATTGTTAGTAACGTGACATCTGCAAATGACTTACCACAAAGAACCAAGACGCTAAGGCTAAATTCACCTTGAACGAAGTTTTTCATCCGAGCCGTTTCTGGACGTTTTACTTCTATTTAGTGCCTGCGTTGCATTGGCGACTTCTCTGATGTTGCCTATGTCCATAGGTGACGGTAACCACTTACAATCAGGTGGTCTGTCAGCCTCTTAGTAGCCCTTCAGGCTATAAAAAATCTTCAACGAAATGAGCGGTTCACTGACTCACCTACTCTTGGTTTTTATGGTTCGAGTGAGACCTCACATGGAGTAACGCTCGATTTTCTGTGCTGGGGTGCCACAGTTTTAGCTTAATCCATTAAGCTACCACTGTATAAAAACGCACAACTATGATCCTCAACCACCCTAAATGATAGATACTTGAGTATTATGAGGACAAAAATTCCCTCTGTACCGATGTTTCCTCTGTATCGAAATTACATGTTATAAGTTTACATAGCAATGCAAATCGTCCCTTCTTTACCTAAGTAAAATAGTGTCCATAATACGAGAAAAAAAATCAACTTCTAGTAAAGACTTAACCAAATCAAATGCAAATATTTCTGACCCCAAGATTTGGACAAGATCACGTGTGACAAACGAATATACCGTCACACAAGCGCTCAAATGGGTTCTATTTTTCGTCGTACTGAGCCCTAAACACAATTGATTTTTATAACCAAGCTTCAATAGACTAAAGTTTTTAATATAAAATCAGACGATTAAACTTTGATTGATGATCACGTCGATTAACATTGTTATTGGCTGTTGGAACAAAAAGCTATTACGGCACCCGAAAGCATCTAATTTAAAAGTTCTAGATAAACAATGGGGCAGTTAACTGTAATCAAAACTTGGAAGGTTGCTTCTATAAACAGTGTATTAATAATGTTAATATATTTTATTAAATTATACTTGATTGCAGCAGAGAGCTACAAATAAGCGGGTCCCAAATGAATGAAAATGTTTTAAAATATCACAAATTTTCGCAACATTTTTGATTCCCTAATGTGTACTTATTTTATTTCAATGATGACAAACAATAGTTAAGTCATCGCTCACTTAGTTCTGAAAAGTTTTTACGATAGCAAAAAATAAATAAAGGGGTAATTGGTCACTGACACGCAAACACCAAATTTTTCCTACCGTTTTGAAATAATTTGTCAAATAACCCGGTGTTCTAATTCCGTTATCATAATACTTTTTATTTAGCCGGCTGCAAATTTTGTTCCGGAAAATGCAACAAGGGAAGCGGTGGTCGCCTTCCGTTCCTTTGTTTAAAATGTTTGTAAAACCACAATTATGTACCGGCAACAACGGTAAGGTGACCGCATTATGAGAGTTTTCACAAACAGAAAGAATACTATTTGAATATGAACGAAAAAGTGAAAAAAATTAAAAATTCGAAGATATAACTAAAACTATAATATATATCGTTATTTTTATTTTGTAATGAGTTGTGTCTCGCGTGGTCTTAGCAAACAGAATTGGACGAGTGAAATCCCGAGTCTTTTCCTATGAGGAATCGAACATCGAAGTCCAGTTGGTACTCCTACTATTGAAGAGTCTCACTTTCAACATAAGGCTTACCAACTAAATAACTTTAAAACCAGGGACAGGCATAGAAGAAGATGGAGTATTGTATTTTAAATTCAACTGTTAAGGTCACGATAAAATAAACAGTTTTATGCGATACGGTCAGGGAAAAGAACATCCACGCAAAATGCAATGAGTTAGAAAAAGTCCACCATACTACCCTAGCTGATAGCAAGTGCTTAATAGAAATTGAAAGCATTACAAAAAAGTATATTTATATCTGCACGCTGTTTGCTTGCCAAAGACAGTTGTTAATATTTTAAGTCAAGAAATGAACGTTTGGTCTCGCAGAACTTATTGCGATGACTACTAAATATTATAATTATTGATGGAGAATGTTTTTTTGTTAAGACATTTTTTTACGAAATCTGTCTTGTTTTTATTTTAAATATAATGTATATACTGTACCTTTCAACTTCCATTTCAGTGATATAAGCACTTTTGAAGAATGCTTCAGTGGGTCCAGTTTCGAGATTGCCGTTAAAACTGAATTCCAATCGTCCCGTGGAGCCTTTAGGCACTGATTTCTCTAATCGTAGCATTACCATTGGCTTCTTAGGATCTAAGCTCATTGACTTCACTGCAATCTTCTGAAGATCTTTTCTGTATAAATATGAAAAAATATTGTCATGGTTACAAAAACTGAGGTTTTATTAGGTGTGTCACACTTTTCTCTCTATAAATAATAAAATAGAAGTTGAACTATATAAACTATATTCCATATTCTTATGTTATTTCTGAATTTGCTAGGACCCACCTCAAAATTACGCCCTCAATCGATGAAAATTTCAGGTTTGTACTTTGCCTTCCAGTAAAGATTGAGAAAGGGATTATTGGTTAACTTGTTTGAAAAAAGTTATGAGGTACCTGAAGGCTTCCTGTCAGGCTTATGGACATAATTATTTCAATCAGGATTCAGGACTAACTGCTTGCTTAACTTACCTTCTCAGACCGGTGACTCATTCGATATTCAAGATCTTTATCAATTACGTAAAACCGATACTTTTAATTAGTGAATAAGATAAAACTTACGATTCAGCGGCAATGTAAGCTTTAACTTCAGAATTAGTTATTTCGATATCGTGAGCGCAGTGGACGGTAATCTGATCGGTTTCCTGAAGCCAGGTCACGTTAATCCTCACGTGACCTTTGAAGACTCCATCCTCCAGATACGGCTCTAACTCCAGACGATAGCCCGTTGGTTCCACCACCTTATCTAGACGCGTTTCCATAACTAAACCATGGGCGTTGTTGAGATCGATGCTTCGGGTTTTGATAATATGTAATGGTACGACCTGAGGGCAGTTTAAATTTCGTACATAACACATTATTAGGTAACAAAGAAGCCATTAATGAGAAAATTTACTAAATTGATGTAAATGTATTAGATACGTGTATGACGACCTAAGAATTCAAAGTTACCTCCCCTGCCCATAGTATGTGTTAAACAACTGATGAAGCAATAGCGATAGATCCCTAATGGTAGTCGCTAACCCCCAACACCACTCAGTTAACTCTAAACGCTGTATCCACGCGTGGTGGTATGAATTATTAACTGGCTATTTATCACCTTCCTTCAAGAATGAACTTGGAAATGGTATATGTTTCAGTGGCAGTATCAGAAGGATAGTGTACTAACTCCTGTTTCATCTGTAACGCATTGATAATGCCTTTGATGAATTAATTAATGAATCTCATTAAGCGGCAGTGATCACTTAATCAGGCGAGAGGTATGCTTGTTCTAGAGCTATGGATGTAAAAAATATGATCCGTAAATTGTAAACGTGATTCCTAACACATTTAAATGTGCAGTAACCCAAATAGCGCCTCCAATTTCATCGTCCGAGGTCCAAAGACTAACTAGAGGAGAATCGACCAGGATGCTATAACAGACCTTATCCGGTGGCAGAGAATGGACGCATACGAACAGACACGCGAGCGTCAATTGGATGAACATCTTAGGATCATATGCTAATTGAATTGAACCTGTAAAAGAAACTAGTGATAATGTTATGTTTAAAAAGACACGTTCTTTACAATATACGATTAGGTGCTCTCGGAAATAAATGATGTTGTCAAGATTGTTGAATTACATATTTTTAAATTGCTTTCCTCTGGGACACAAATATTTGGTAAACGTTGTTTATTTGTTTCACGATTTAAATGTACGATTATATCTACTTATAATCTTTTAGGCCATTGTTTTTTTTTTGCTTTATGTACGCAACCTACTTTGAAATATATTTTTGTATCAATTTATTCTTTATCTTTAGCATCTGCAGTGATCAAAGATTGATCTGAATGAATCGTGATTCATCAGTCATGCCCATTGAATACGAATTATTTCGAGTCATTTTGTTACCATAATACCTACGTAAGAGTTATAGAATAAATAACATAATTGAGTATTTCTCACACTACTGTAACGTTTGTATGGTTAAGAATTTAATGTCGATGTCCAATTCCCTCGTTATAATAGTTCCAGATCATTGTAAGTTTCATATATTTATAACAAATAAAAAAAAAGTGTAATGAATATGTATTTTTACGTTCACATATTTTTTCCTCGTTTGACGAAATATTCGTCTTAAAATAAATTTATCACTGTAATAAAATAAATTCCTTCGTTGTTGTATTAAAGACAGCTATGTAATGTTAGTTCTAATTTTAATCCACAGATGTCGCTAACTAATATATTAGGAACAATAAAATTCTATCTATGGAACAAAACGATCCTTAGCATAAATATTCGATTACATAAAAACAATGTACTTTACTAGTATTATATGTGTACTTAAGATTAAAAAATATATTGTTATTATTTCTATAGTTTTCTTACTTTTTTATATTACAGATTGAAATATTTTTGAAAAGGTATCACAGGTTGACCGTCGTTTTTTGACTGTTTTGGAAAACTAGGGATGTCAAGTAGGAAGTTACTTATAATCCTAAAGCATTACTTTGTGCTGGGTTCACAACGCTAAATTTTGGTTAAGTTCGGATGAAAACCACAAAATCTATATAGTAAAATGATATGACTTGATGATATTATGCAGAAAAAATCAGGACAAAATTTATGCGCTTTTAGTTCTGAATACAAATAAGGGATTCATTATCGTCTCTCACATGATTTTATGGTCGTTAAAAAAATGCAATTTGTCTATTACAGCTTGGTTTTAGCTGCAAAAGTCAAACTCTATGTCATTAAAAAGTTTGTGCCATCTAGGCTTAACTTAAAGTTATAAAAATACAAAGCAGTTCTACCATGCAAAATATCGTTTCAGTTTCAGACCACTTAAGTCATTGATCTAGGAATAATTGAGTTATCGAAGTACCTACAATCGGTAGGTGATCGATGAATCGTTAAGATAATCTATAAATCGATTCTAAATTTAGATTTAGATACATAACGAAAATCATTCTTTTGTCAAAAACGGCAATACTATAATTATGTTCTGCACAGCTCAGTTTCGACCTGAATTTTGTCCAAAAGTAAGTCAGATTATGCAAATAAGGTACTTACAACAGGTCAGTGTGACGGGCCGCGACCGTATGAACTCCTCACTCTCAATTCCACACAATTGGCTCCAGGATATGCCCCATTTGCGCTGACGACACGGCGTGATTGTCACATGGTGTTGACGCTGATTTGATTGGGACCTATCTCCTGTCGGCGATCCCTACTTTGACGATATTCTTATTCTTATATCGATGAAGGAAATCGTTACGATTTCCATACTTTCTAATACAACATAGAAAAGTAAAATTAAGTGAATTGGAATAATTAATGGTCATTAATTTTATCATTATAACAATAGCTAAGCGACAATAATACTGACTATTTATAAGAGCTTTAAACCTGGACCAAAGGATAAATGTAACGATCGAAACAAATTTGATACTAATTTTTGTCGCTAATTGGGGATTGTCTTGCGTAGTTTTAACAAAGTCGTTTAGTAAAAACTAGTTCTAACTATTGCAATTGCAAGTGCAAACTGCCAACATGATTGCCAAACTGCGAGAGCAGATGGTACCCTAAGAAGAAGTAGTTCTCACTAGGGAAAACGCGTTCTATCTAAAAACTGGTTTTAACTATAACATATATTAAACACACGCATAATAAATTTTACTTTATAAACTGAATAGTTGGTGTTTAATTGTTTTGACACGACAAAGATGTCTGACTATATCAGGAGTACGGACTCGGAGTTGCTGTCGTAGTTTCTTGTTCTCCAAGATCACCTTTGGCAATAATTAGAAGCATATAAGTTTACTGCATGATTGAAATATTTTATAGTTAAGATTTTATTTTTATATAACTCCCTTTTATATAACTCCCTCTGTCTGTGACGTTATCATGGCTATACCGCTGAACCGATTGTGATGTTTAATATGGAGATAATTAAAGGTGTTGGTCTGAAAATAGGTTACTTTTTTCCATTTTTTTTTCTAGTTTTTCCAGGACTTTGATTGTTTTACATAAAACCGATGATCTATAAAAACATTATCCTGATCCAGCTGTTGACTTTCAAGAAACAAATATAATTCCATGTCCTTAGTGCTACGAACATTCAGAAGCGATAATGTCCGCTTAACATCGGGTAAAATGTCTGCCGTTGGTTATAGACATTCAAAGTTGTTAGCGTTGCTTTATTAATGGCTCTCTTAGGAATGTTCGTCTTTTTCACGTTATTCTATTTGTCTTTAACAATAATTACTAAATGCGATAATTTTTGTGAGTAATCTAAAGTAATTTGATTGTTTGAACGCTAATCTCAGGAACTATTGCACCGATTTGAAAAAATCTTTTACTTAGTGCAAGATAGTCCATTTACCGAAAAAGGCTATAGGCTATATAACATCACGCTGAGATGAATAGGAGGGAAGCAGAGATAATTATGCGAAAATGGCAAAAAATAGAGCATTCATTGCGTGCGCTATAGTAGGGGAGGCCAAGAGGGGATTTTGCGCGTTACTCGAGTGCATCAGTTACGTATGGGCGGCAGGCGAGGGTGAAATAAGGAGTCGAGATAAAAACTTATGGAATGCTTTTATTTCTTATTCATAATTGAATATAAGAAATAACATAAAACTAATTAACCTAAACTACAAACTAGGTGAGATCCGTCCGATGTTAGGTACGGGAATGATCATCGTGGGATGGAAACGCAACACCTGCTCTGGTTCCGCGAAGAAGCCGGTGTTGCACGGTCAGCATTACGGTGGGACGGCTCCGTACGTAACACATCAGTAAATATTAAGGGGAGAAACCTTGTATCTTGTGATGTACCCCTACCATATTATGGGCTCTCCATAT
>DWPQ01000951.1:0-13807 GCA_018251795.1 Perichares adela | reverse complement strand
TGCGATAAAATGTATTTTTCCGTCATGTATTACTGTTGATGTATTATGACGTTCGACAATGTGTGTCTAGTTCATTGGTCGGCCAAGTGCAGCTCCAGAGCCGCATGTAGCTCATTGGCTCCTTAAGTGCGGCTTTGGCACAATGTCCACGGAAGGCGTATAATACTTATTTAATGTAATAAATATTTACAAGCAGATTTGGCTCCCAATCTTTATTTTATTGTAGTTATGTTTTTAATTGGCTCTTTGGCTAATAAGCTTGCCGACCACTGGTCTAGATGTTAGAATTGGAGGTAGAATAATGAGAGTTCTGTCCAAGCTAATTACTTGTCGCCTAGATGTCGTGATGGGTGTAGTGTGAATCGTTTACACGCACTCGTTACTAGTACCACCTTATATGCCGTTACTCGTCTGTTTACTGTCAAAATGTTAATGAAACATACGCACAGATATGTCTGGCCACTGTGAGGCATTTTACAAAGTTTTGTGAGATTTTAAAAAATGAATTATGTTTGCGATATACGCTTCGTAGAATCCTCATATATTTACCAAATCAAAGAAAAATACACTACACAAAATTTAGGAGAAGATTGCTTTTATCCAATACAATATTTCATCCAAATCGATCCAGCGGTTTAACAACACACAAATACAGTGTATCCACCAGCTGGTTTTCTAGGTTGCGCAGCTAAAAGTTTACGATACTTATATTTATTTGTTTATTATTCCTTAATATTTGGTCTTCTGTTAAGTGCAGTCAAGCAAATTATATTTAACCCGATCGAGATTCTGTATAATTTGATTATGACACTTGTCCACTCACGATACATAGTGACTGGGTACATTTAATGGACAATTCAATTACAGCATGAAAGGCGGCGAAGTGTTCCGATGACATAACACATTGCAGCGGCATCGGCACTTTGTACTGCAGATTGTAATGTACCGTCCTGTATAATTGGTCGTGGTCTGCTGGTCGGGAATGCGACGGTGGGTACTATAGGTTCTTGCGTACTTGTTCGAGAGCAAACAAGTAAATGTGTGGTTGATGTATATTTTGGTACCTTTTTATTTTACTTCTTTTTTTCCACGATGGGGAAACCTTCAAAAAATACCTCGCGCCTTGGGACCGACATGTAGGATTTTACCGCACTAAAACCTCCCCGGTGGCCTTCCTAACTAAGTGGAGGACTCCGGGATCTCCGAAGGAACGCAACCGTAGTCCTCTGAGCATGCCCTTACTTTTGGGCTCTCCTCGCGAGGGACTCAATGCCCCATCGCAAATCGTCCCTATTTACGACGGTATGCAGCCATATGTACTGTCGTCCGTCTCGTTGCTACAGGTGGACGGTTCGAACTGCAACTCTTGCCGCCCGCAATCCCGAAAACCCCGTTTAGTCGCGTCTTATGGCAGAGACACCGTAACTAATATTCTGGTCCCGAGCTACAAGGAATTTTTGATATGTACTTAGGGTGAAATTTATTAACCGCGCTTACACTTATCTTAGAATTTACGTTCGCTTGCAGTATGGACTACTATTTTTGTAAGGCTATTACCGTAAGATTTCCGTAAGTGCAAAATTGTGCACTCAAAATACTTATACTGCAAAAGCTTATGCTGAGTTAAAGTAATGTTTATAAATATGAAAACTGTCTTAGCTTGATACTTATGTTTGAGATTAGTCAAGATGCAACATGACGTAATTGTTATCACAAGTCATACGTTTCCCTATTGATCCGGAAATCGTAACCTATAATAAAACTCAACTAACCAACCAAAAACAAAGCTTCACTAGGCATTAATTAAAGTTTTCTCCATTGCTAACACCGACATTTTAAAACGTGTAAACACTGTACAACTAGAGAATAATGAATTATTTATAAGTTTTACCATTTAACTAGAAATATTTCTTTAAATTAACTATATAGCTGGACCATTTGTCTGTCAAATGCTAAGATCGATATTATTCTTGGCTCCACTTAAGAACTCCGCCAGAATACTAAGCTAGTAAGAATGTACGACACAGTACGGACAAGTGTCTATCTAGTGATCTACTGGACTAAGTGCCTTCGTAACTTCGATAAGAAGTGGCAGCTTTCTTATCACTTATTACTTTTATCTTATAGGTGTAACTGTTTCTAATTTAAAGATTTATATTGAATTTTATTAAAAAAGCGGTTTACAATTTAATGCTGTTTAGACTGTAAAAGATGTATAGCTACGGCTAAATAAATTATTTGAAATATTTTGAATGTAAGCGTTATTTCAACGGTCAATTGATATCAACCTCACGGCAACTTAAAAAGGTCACCCGTCTTTGCCAAATTGATATCTGATAATCCGCTCAGGAGCGGTTACCTTGATGTTTGATACATATCTTATTATCGCAAAATACTGAAGTCGGGAGTGAAGGTATTCGAGGGTTTCCCTAATTATCACAATAATCTGACCCTCTCTGTGGGGTACCTAATTAGTATTGCAGTCACGCTTTGGGATCATTTATATTAGTGAGAAAATCCTGGCTCAGTATCGTAATGTATGTAATTGTCGAAGGCTTTCCGCCTTACTACGAAGTACGATCGTTCATAGACGCATTCATATTTCACTGTCCACATAATTGTAAATCTAGAAACTTCGCGTTCATTATCGGCCAGTACAGACAATAACAGAATGCCAAGTCCGAAACAACGTATCGCCTCTCAGATTTATAAGTCCTACTTCCTCAATAGCTGTCTGAACTGCCCCTAATTGAACGGTGAGTTACCGCCTTGACCCACCTCGGTATAGTAAACGGTGAATGATATTCGCTTCTGAATTCAATAAAATGCACCTTCAACTTGGAATTGCGAATATATCCCTTCCCGTTTAGAAAATAAAACTGAAATTAAATGAAGGTTTATGGTTTGTTTCTTACACATTTATTATACCTGATAAATAGTTCGGTTTATCGGCTGGGAAAACAATAAGTCAGTACTCAATAAGTACGATTTTGATGGAAGTGATGACGAAGTTCGAAAACAATGTGTGGCGATGACATTAGTGACAAATCGATGACATAATGTGAAACTGACTATTCTTTTATTTCCCTTTTTCAGCTTTACGTAATACATTTATTTGTTCACAACTAGCTGTGCCTGTGGTTTCGCCCGCTTAAAATAAGCATGTCACCATCATTACAAATTGTAGCCTATATGTTATTCTGATGTTTAACCTAAACTACTGTAGAGTTTCGTCAAAATCCGTCAAGTCGTTTTTTTCATGAAAGAGTAACAAACATACATACATCTTCACAAACTTTCGCACTTATAATATTAGTAGGATAACATGATGTATTAAATATAAGGCAGGGTTGCTAATTATCGATCTATAGGAATATAAATATTGCTAACTTTTCCTTTAAAGTAGTTTTTCTCACTAAGCGAGCAGCGAGCATATCGTTATTCGCTGGTGGCTCGACAATCCCTTTACTTTTCTCTCTAATAAGCCCCGACCCCATTGTTGGCTTAGCCTGATTTGTTTTATTGCGGTACAATTGAATTCCCTCAGATACCTCTACATACTTCTAAGGGCATTCTGTACTGGCGAGCACTTCTCGCCTCCTTATTAAGGGATTATCTTTGGAATTATGATATCCGTGCATTCTAAGTGATAAGATGCCTGGATAGTTTACCGTTGTTTCTCCTAATTAAGAAAGAATGTGGATAAGAGATACCATGACACTATCATACTCCGTTAGCATAGTACCTTCTATTCGACTTTGCGACCGACTCCTTGATAAACATACTTAATATGGTAGGAATATGATTTCAATATTAGAAATCATAGGTCTTAAATTCGACACTTACAGTTAGTGAAATTAATATTTAATAAAAAAAAAATTCAATAGTTTACGTTTTATACTAATCATGTCTATGCTGTTTGTTGCGTCCGTCCATGGGTGGTGACAACCATTTACCACCAGTTACCACATTAAAATAAAACGCAACAAATTGAATTTGAAATCATTAACGACGAGAATGCACGGCAAACGAAACACAACGATGTATGAAATCTGCCAATCCGCACTTACCGGGTTCAAGTCTGATGGAGATTGGAAGTCAACTGCTCCAACTATGAGCTGCAATGATGATATCAACTATAACAACAACTAAAACAACTGAAGCATATAGATGTACTGCAGCACAGGAACTGCACGAAAATATACCTTTTTGTTCTTGTTATTTTTAAATGTCTAATTTTAGTTTGTCTGTTCTCTTTTATTTTCATTTATGTATGCTATGGTGAAACCTTAGTAAATATGTTTTCTTTATTTCTTTCTTTCAAAAACAGACAGTACCCTCGTGATTCTACCGGATTACCCAAGTTCTGAGGAACCGAACAAAACATCTCACGTCTTAATAACCGTTACTCCAGTTAGATGTTAAATGCGCGTACAAAGAGATGCCTCATCTCGAATTAGCGAGCGGGCGCGGCCGGGTGCGGGCGGTTCGCTTACTGATCGACTTCTCGCCCTTCGCCCAACAGAGATTCAAACACCTCCTAAATAAGAAAATGTACGTACAAAGTTTTCTTCTACAAAGTCTACAACTCGTAACACCTATGAATATTTATTTTTACCAATTGCGGTGTTTATATCAATAATGGACACGTTTACGAAATGAAGTCATGCGATAAAATTCTTCGTATATAAATAATTGTAAACTAACTACTTCAAAATTAAAAGTGGCAAAATATTTCACTACACCTTATTATTGAATTTCGAATGAATTAGGACAGTAGTAAAGTGCACAGATTATTTTACATGGATCATGATGTAGAGTAGAGTTTTTTGTTTGAGGGTTTTCTTGGATTTTTATGTTAGACTTTCCAAAACTAAAACAATGATTACCATCGCGTCACATTTTACTTAGGACTAAAGTAAAATCGTGTGTTGATAAAATTCGTAAATTGCTAGAATTTCCTATGAAAGATTCCAGTCTGCAGAAGTTACCAGATCATTTTATTGATATTTTATATAGGAAAGTTACTCGTCCCATTTTTGAACGAGGCGAATATAGATCTCGTTGAATGAACCGAAACAAAATCATGAATTCGACCTTATTATTGATTCGGGCTGATTTGTATCTTCAGGGTGTTTATCTCTGTTTTCTGCCGACATATCGCAGATTACCCACTTAGTATCTCTCAGTAGATAGTTTTTGGCTCTGTTAAATGTCCATTTTCAATTCATGTCAATTATTTATAACTGTATTCTTAGTTCGAGAAAACATATCGTTTAGTTGTGATCAAAGTGTAGTGCAATGATATATTACTTGCTATAAACTGAGTAAAAGAGACTGCAATGTTATAGGACTAAGATACGTTTACACGAAGGTAAGTCTCAATTAACACATCGCGTTAATTTATAAAAGAAACAGTACGCATCCATAGCGGAAACGGAAATCAAAAAGTTTAATGTACAACAAGTGTAATATATTATTCTTCTTAAAGAGTTTGGTGAAACAAACATCTCTTCCGTTTGTTTGTTCCTTGAAAATGTTCAATGAGAGACACCTCCCGAACAGGAATTCGTTGGAGCTAGGGTAACCATCTCAAATTAAGATCACCTGCCGAAGGTATCAGGTGTTCGCTAAATCTATGGCACGAACATTGCCTTTTTTTCATAATACATTTTCTGGTTATGAGTATTTTTCAAATATTATTAACATGCAAAAATATAAATAATCAAAACAATCAAGGATTATTGCTTTTATATATCTTAAACAATGAAACTAAAACAATTTCAAAAACTCTTCTTATTTTTCTTTCTTTTTCAATTCTTCTTTGCTGCTGCGGCAGTGAAAGTCTCATACACAAACAGTATTTATAAGAGCGACATCTGTAACATAAACTTTAGGATTTAAATAGAAGCCTATCTCTGAAGTACGTGGTTACATGTCGTCTATCTGAGCCATCTGAGCCTTGAGTTAAAAGCTTTTCGTTTGGTAACCCTGGTCGAAGCAGATCGGATTGGGCATGTTTATAACGCTTTGTGTAGATCAACGGGCTTGTTTACCGTATGTTGGGCTGGCTGTGCGGCTACATTTAGCCGACAAAATAAACTTTCAAGGGCAATGCACTGGTGTTGTGGACTATGTTTAGATCTTCCAGATGAGGCGGAACCAGAATCGTATGTATGTATACTCGTGCCTACTACATGGGCAATAACTTTGATATGATCTGTATCTAGTTCCGCAGTTAGTAATTTACTATTTCAATATTACTGTGTGACATAATTACATACATAACAACCCATAACTGTCCCACTGCTAGGCTTGGGTCTTCTCTCACACTGAGAGTGTATACGGCCATAGTCCACCACGCTGGCCAAGTGCGGGTGGCAAGACTTCACATACCTTCGAGAACTTTTTTTTCTTTATGGAGAACTCTCTGGTTGCTGTTGCTGGTCCAGGTTTCCTCACGATGTGACATAATTATGTGTATCATATTAAAAGATGTGCTGATGAATTTCCCTCACTGTTTCTTCTGATCCATGATAAAGCACCTTTCCGAAACGGTATAGTGGAAGTAAAAAATTACGGTCCTAAGTGTAGCAGTGATACCTATACGAATAAATAACTTTGAATTTGATAAAACTGTCTAGGTTTCATTTATAATCAGGATATAAACATGACAATGGAATTTCAGTTTTGTAAGTATATAAAAAAAAAATTTTTGACAGTTTATTGTATTTACATAGCTAAGTGAACGTAGGACTAAGTTTAACCACATCATCTCGACAAGTGTCCATGGTTAGACACACAATTAGCTTCTCGGTATGTTCCTTCATTGAAACAGATAATAATGAACTTCTAATAATTATAATTTCGAAAAGATCATAATTTCATTGCACATATTTACGTTAAAGAGTTCGTTCCGAAGTTCGTACGGGAGACCAACTTTGAAACTACAAGACAATTGACGTTATTCGTAGGGCTACGGCCGATCGTGTATTATATTGTGTAGACTGAGTATTATTAAAGAGATAGGCTTTGGTTTTCCGTCCGATTCTTTATGTATCACGCTATGGCAGATCGCTTGTTTTGACAGACGGAGTTAATACCGATTAGACAATCCATTTGAACATATTCAATCTTTAATTATTTGTACTAAGTTGTTGTCTATTATACAGTTATTTATTTGCTAATTGAATAACTAATACACCCGGCACAGTTTGTCCTGCCCGGAAAAGCAGCGACTGAACCAGGACAATGTTTGTAGTACATTGTTTTAAGTCTCGTAAAATAATGAAATTCCGAGAAAAACTAAAAAAGTAGGAAAATAATTAGCCTGTTTTCATCCCAAGACCTGCAAGTATCTCCATATGAAATTTCATCACAATCGGTTCAGCAGTTTGGACGTGATCACGTCACAGACAGACAGAGTTATTTTAGAATTTATAATAATTTAATAGTATAGATTGAATTTGACATTCAGTCTCAGTTGATAAGTGAATATAGCGCCGCTCAAATCCTCATTTTTATATTTACCAACACTATTTAAACTAGCGCTAGCCTAGTGCTCAAAAATCGACCAAAATTCGTAAAAAAATTAATAGAACCTTTTTGATAACCGTCCTCTATCATCATTATTTGCGTAGTAAACGTCAAACGAAAACAAAACATATATTACGTACGAGTATATCGAGTAGCTATGCGTGTGGACGTGTGAGTCAAAAGTATAGTAGTGTGTGTAAAGTCTATTTTGATTAATTTGTAATAACAAAAATTGAGTGTATACACTCCTTATCTATATAAACTTGAACTATGCCAAATTACAAACATCCGTCCGCCCAATTCTCGTAAAAACGGATCTACATTTTCGCTTCACCGAAATATAATATGATGATTCACAATGACCTTGTATTATTATGTTTTATATTTGTGTGTTGTCCATTCACCGGTTACCCTATATATGTTACGCTACGGTTTATTAATAAAACAAAGTCCCCTCCTGTATGTGCCCCTTTTTCTCAAAATCTACTGAAAGGAGTTTTGTACGGTTTTTGCTAAAAGATAGTGTAATACTTTGAGATGGTTATAGGCAATACTGCATTACGATTTTATGTCAATAGACTGAAGTATAACGATTAATGTTAAAAAATCTCGCATGCTGGGAGGTTTCCACGCGGGCAAAGCCGCGGGCACAGCTAGTGGTATATAAACGCAAAAATGGTTCAAACGTTTGGTAGATAAATGTTCCACCAGTTATCGTCACAATGATGTTTACAATAAGTCATCCGTTGTTTTGTTTTAGAAATATTTCTGTGCCAACAATACAACGAGTGTTTACTTTACGCGAATACACCAAACAGCCGTAATATCTGTTGTTGGAATGCCTTGTACATTAAAAAAAATTATATACGTTTAGTAATTATTATATGTAAAGTCACTCTTAAGACTATTTGACCTATTTGTATTGTTAAAGTTTATTTTTATAGAATTACTAATTACTACTTATTGTTGAAATATCTCTGCAAGCGCAGAATACTTAAAACCAACTACATAGAAGGTACATATTAAAATATATATGTATATTATGGTTGCAGAATGGCTCTAAACTTGCTAGATTATTGAACATGATCAGCCAGGTGGAATATCTTAATTTTCCAATGTTTTCTAAACAACCTTATTTCTAAAGTGAATAGACACTAAAGTTTCCGCTCGTTCGTACGTGTAAACAACGCAAAGTAAATCGTTTTTATCTTCTAATAACTGTTTTCTCTATTTCAGGTACGTTGACCTCTTCCTTGAAGATAAAGATAAATATTTTCGTACCGACGGAAACATTTGCTAGGTAATGTATGCTTCAAAACTATGTCATGTTTGTGCAAGCGATTTTAATTCCCTTGGCTTTACCGCTTTCTCTGTAATTTAGAACTCATCGCGTTGCTATACAGCTTAAAATTGCGTGTAGGGTCTGAATAATTACATTTATCATGTTGAATAATAAGTTCGTGCAACCGTTTTATGTTGTGAACATTACATAAGGCGCATTCTGCGTGAATACTGGAATTGTTGATAACAAGATAGGTTAGATTATAGTGATGTACTGATAACATTTTTGTCGTGAGATAAAGACCGTATGCATGTTTCACTGCATGATAAAGGCAGCATTATAAGCATTATTCATATCTATATTATGACTGTTTTGTGTTGTTTATATACAAATTAAAAATCAAAAGTCGGCCGCGTGTTTTATACGCTTTTGTCTTTAGATTCTATGAGGAACATTTTGCGCAAAGTTTTAGCCTATGGTATCAATGAAACTTTGCAACATTTTATAGCTAAGTTTTAGTGGTGAATATCAATAATATGCTGTAACAATCCACGTATAAGAAGATCAAATCATGTTAGATGCCTTATTCACATTCGTAGAGCGCTAGTGATTTTAGATACGCGCTTTTAAAATTCCCAACGCTCTATACGGCGAAATTCGAACACTTTTATCATCGATCGAGTCTAAAATTTGTTTCAATGTAACAGTTTGTTAAATTAGAAATTAATTGTCACTTGCTTTTCGGTGAAGGAAAACATCGTGAGGAAACGTGCACACCGGAGAGTTCTACATAAAAAGTTCTCGGAGATGTGTAACGTCTGCCAACGCGCACTTGGCCAGCGTAGTGGACTAGGGCCTCAAACCCTCCCTGTGGGAGAGGAGACCCGAGGCCAGTAGTGGGCCGATTATGGGTTGTTATGTAAATTTTTTTTTAAATATAAATAGAAGATGTTTCACTCCTTGAAACGAAAACATGACATAAGTAATTGTAATGTAAAAATTGTGAAAGTGAAACACTGAAAAGTGAGTCTCTCTACTACAATGCCTTAGTAAACCGGATCACTTACAGAGTAACCGCAAAACACGAAAAAAACCGAAAGCGTCTAATTCGTACAACAATTAGAGCAGCATCCCGCGAGGTGGCAATCCGAACAATGGCATATCAAATGCACGTCACGCAGGGTGCGCGCGCGGCACCCGTGACCATTGACAATGGTAGACCATCATTCATTCATTCATTCGGTTATTCAGTTGTTCAGATCCATTCCTACTCGCTTTTGGCTCTGTCTGCTTTTGAACATGTACCATTAGGTGCGGCGGACGAATTTTGCGATTGCGTACATATGAACTCTAACCAGTTGCATCGCTGTGTTCATCCGAGATCCCGGAGCTCCTCCATGAATCGATGCAGGGGTTTAAGTGGGTAGAAATCCCACATAATCCGATACCTTTCTTCAGAAAGGTCGGGTATCTGAAGAAGATTCCACCTCCCTTTGTTCGCATAAACTCAAGATAGGTACCAGAAATACCTAGTCTAAAACCAATAACTTCTCTATTTGTAGGAAATTTTAGTTAAAAAGGGTGCTTCTAATTATTATACTAAAATTTTAAAGAAACAAAATAAAAAAAAATCATAATAAATTAATATTAACAACATCGAAAGTGTTTTTTGTAAGATGGTTATTGAATGCTGATAGTAAGTTAATTAGAATGATTCTTAAAACCAAGGAGTTAATCGGAACAATCGAGTCAGCTACAATTCGATTCGCTCTTAATTATTCGGTAACAATACACAGGATGTCCACCGCGGTCGTATTGTCAATGTTATTCATTTATTTGTATTTTGAGTGTTGTAATGTATATTGGCTGCCGGGGTCAAAGACTAATTGATTCCCGACCTTGCATATGAGTCGTTATATTTTTAAGCTTGTCACTCAATGATAGCACTGGTGCTGCCTTGAAATATCCACAGGAAACGAAAAGTATTCCTGTATAATTACTGTACCAATCCCGATTACACGCGAGTCCAATTTTAGACTTGATTTTTATTTTATTTTCTAATCGTGTCACATATTTTCCATAGAAAACTCTTCAAACGGAATCTTTAATTATATTAAAATTATACCGGTAATAATCAAATGCATTTAGGAAAAAAGTAGGTGGACTCTGTCATCGGCATAATAATTTATTTAACTTAATACCTGTAACATTTTCTACCAGCCAACCCTGTAGGTTCGTGAGAGGGTGTGGTAAGGGTTACATAAATATAAATAAAATAATATCATTATATAATTTGTCTGTTACCCAGTTAAAAGCTAAAGTTAGGCACAAAGCAGCCCTAGTTCAATTCACCTAGACAATCTGATATACATTTCCGTTTAGTACGAACAAGAAAGTGAATAATGTAATAATATATTACGTGCAGTGTATAAAGTTTCAGCTTTCTATGTAGGTTCTAGAGAGTTATTGGCGGTATGACGTGAACCATTCAATTTCCGGGCCGACGAACGCACATATGACAATGGCCACATAAATAACAAACCTGGTGCAATACAGGATACCATTTTGATGTATATACGTCTTATACCATATATCTAATATTAAACTTTCAGAAGATATTCAGAAATATATATTTGGATTTCTGTAAAAACGAATACGTATTTTCATTTCTTCGATTTTCATAATTCTTAATCGGTACATGAAATTATTCTTCCACAAATTTAAGCATTTGTTCGCCATTATCGAAGTTAGAATTCACTCAATGTCAGTCAATCTTGTGCCCTTCCTTATAGTATTATAAAATGAGTTTTAAATAGAAAATTCGTTTACCTATATTATTTGTAGGGTGGAGTGGACTTCCGTTTGTTGCAAATATACTAAAGGACTGATAAGAAACGGCTTAGATATGAAACCTATGTTTCAAGTGGCCAGTATACCAACCATAACGACACGTTTACAAGTCACATAATTACTGCTTGAAGCCTTGAACATAACTATTTATCACTAGGAAACATTCCATTTGTATCCTTATTGCAATGTCATTTAATGTCTCATTCGAGTGAAGGTATGTAGCAATCATTTTGTCGCGATGAAAGTGGCAATATCAACGTCGTTATCAGTGACACCCACTTGCAGATTACGACAATATCGAGCATTCTGCTAATATAATGCATTTGGCCGCGATACGATAAAGCCTGTGCCAATATTTGCTAAACCTGAGCGTTTGTGCAAAATTGACTAGCGCGATTAAACACACACCACCAAAACAACCACCAAAATAACTGATAAAACTGATAAACGACGGGTTACTAACGTCCTTAGTTTATCAGTAACTAGTTGACTCGGCAAACTTCTTACCGCCCTTTAAATGACGGAACGAATACCAAATGTTAGACAGGTACGAAGTTTCTAAGGGAAAACAAAATTGTTTTTTATACTATATTTCAAGCATTCTTTCATATTTACCTACCCTTTAAACTTTCCCTGCCCTTTCACAAATAATTCAACACCAAAATTAGGCAAATCGGTCCAGCTGTTCTAGAGTTATAGCGAGACTTACAAACACCAATCAATTTTTATATACATACATACATAACAGCCCACAATTCTCCCATTACTGGGCTCGGGTCTCCGAGAAGGTTTAAGGCCCATAGTCCACCACGCTGTTCACCACCAATTGGTAGAGTTCACACGCCTTCAAGAACTCTATGGAGAACTCTCCGATGTGCAGGTTTCCTCACGATGTTTTCCTTCACCGAAAAGCAAGTGACAGACAGTTTTTGTATATAGATGTGTATTTAGACACTCTAAAATATTTGAAGATTATGTTAACAACTAAGTTCTACTGTGAATCGATCACACGCACAAACTGGTGGTCTAGCTTGCGATAAATCTGTGTGATACACTTCGCTTTCGACCGCTGCGTCGACGAGTCATTTATTGGTCTTAAAGTACAGTTTATAGCTTTGCCTTTAGTTAATAACTTATGAACCGACGGAGCCAAAATGTGCATTCTTATCAAAGAAAGCGTGTCTTCTGCAATTGTACGATATAATAAGGATATTAGCAGGTGTAAAGCTTGTTTCCTAGCAACCGAATAAATAAAAAGTAGGAAGTTAACTCAATGAATGCAACATGGCTCGACGTGTCGAAAGGCCCAATCAAAGCATTTGCCTCGATTGTAGTAATTCGTGATCAAGATCATAGCTGTAATAATGGTTAAGGAAACTCATATTGTATATACCTTTTGCTCCATTTTTAGGTTTGGCAAAGCGTGGCGGAGGTCAATAATACAAGGTTTGTAATTCGAGGTCGTCCTATCGTTCTGTATTTTGTACGTTGAGTTTTTAGCCTCTTACCAAAGTCAAATTAGTCTAGGTACGTCAATTCGAGGACTAACGTTAAGGGTCTCTGTTGATTGGGGTTTTAAAATTTCGATTGTCATTCTGCCGCAGTTTCTAAATCTTCTAGTGTTTTTTCACATTGTCCAATACAGTGTTTAATACATGCAAAGCAGTACCCATGACCGCATCTTTCTGCACCATACATAAAACTTCGATTACCATTACTATCTTTAACAGCTACCATGATTTCCGTTTCCTGTATATATAATTGTGCTTTAACTTTTCTACTTGTACAGTATTGCGTTAAATGGGCGTTAAAACAGTAGCCATGGCTGCAGTAATTTCCCTTCTTAAAACTTCTCTTCTGCATTTATAATTTATACTAATATTATAAATGCGCAAGTAACTCTCTGTCTGTGTCGTGATAACAGCCAAACCGCTGAACGGATTGTGATGAAATTTCATATACTTGAAGGTCTTGGGATGAAAATAGGCTACTTTCTTTCCATTATTTTAGTTAATCCATTGTTTTGCGAGACACATAAAAATAATGTTCTACAAAAACATTGTCCAGGTCTAGTCGCTGCTTTTCCGGGCACGACAAAGTGTGCGGCGTAGACTAGTTCATAGACCTATCCCATAAACA
>DWPQ01000950.1:0-13808 GCA_018251795.1 Perichares adela | reverse complement strand
TCACATTTTCCATTATATCTTCGCTCCTAATAGTGGCAGCGTGATGTTATATAGCCTATAACCTTCCTCGATTAACGCACTATCTTACACCGAAAGAATTTTTCAAATCGGTCCAGTAGTTCCTGAGATTCGCGCGTTCAAACAAACAAACTCTTCAGCTTTATATATTAGTATAGATTACATCGTCATCGATGTAAATGTAAATCAATCGTAAATATGTATACAAAATTTCAGCTCTATCGGTTCAAGATTTCTGCTTCAAAATCGCGTTCAAATATTACGTTACATACATTCCGACATTCCGTTTCATACATTCCATATCGCGTTCAAATATTCTATTACATACATAGACATATATAGATTCTATACATACATGCTAATAAAAGCGTTTTAAAAATATACCTTCGAATTGCAGAACATAAGCGACGAGAAATTCGAGAGGCTGTTCGAGTCGTTGAAGACCAACACGCACCTGGAGGTGTTGTCGCTGGTGAACGTGGGCCTCAACGACCGCACGGCGCAGCTGCTCGCGGACGCGCTCGAGGCCAACTCCACCCTGCGCGTCGTCAACGTCGAGACCAACTTCATCAGCCCCGCCGGCGTGCTGCAGCTCGTCAAGTCGCTCCTCACCACCACCAGCGTCGAGGAGTTCCGCGCTTCCAACCAGGTAGAATTACAGTGAACGGATAGAAAGAGATGGGGATATAAGAAAGAGAATAGATAGAGATACGAAAAGAGAATATAAATTTATCGAGATAAAGAAAGGAATTAGATTTAGATAAAGGATAAAGAAAAACAATAGAAATAAATAGGGATATAAGGAATAAAAAAAAATCATAGGGATAATGAAAGAAAATTGAAATGGGTAGAGATGTAAAAAAAAATATTATTTGTATGTTTTTAGTTTTCAATTACTTTTATGCCTCCCAGACATTTTCATCAAGGCCAAGAGATTGACTTGAAGAAAAAAGCTTTTCTTAAATCAATGATTTTTTTCTATTGTTGTTGGTAATGAAACTGTAAACTACAGTGTATAAACACACGTGTAAACGTTCGTAATTTGATCGGCAGCGGTCGGTAGTGCTCGGCAACAAGATCGAGATGGAGATAACGCGGCTGGTGGAGCGCAACCCGTCGCTACTGCGGCTCGGTCTGCACCTCGAGTACTCGGACGCGCGCCACCGCGTCGCCAGCCATCTGCAGCGCAACATCGACAGAAGTAAGAACGGCTTAAAACATAAACACTGTATATTATTATACACGGCTTCCTTGGGCAGTGCAACATGGACAAAACAAGAACAGCTTACTGTAACCGCGTATAACCGGTTTGAACGATACAGAGCTTTGGGTACAGGTTATATAGCTGTAAGCGATGGCTAGTTTGAAAATGGTCTCCCGAACGGAAGGTCGTGCGATCAAATCTGGTACCATTAATTTATATTATCAGTTGTGTGCGTGCACACACCAATAATATTCTAAGTTATGTGCGTCTTGCAAATTAATGAACACTTGCTTCGGTGAAGATTAACATCGTACCTGGAATGGTACCAGGAAACATCGCACCTGAGAGTTCTCCATAATGTTCTCGAAGGTGTGTGTAGTCTGCCAACCTTCTGTTCAGTGTGAGAGGAGACTGGAGTCCACCAGTGGGACAATCATGGGTTGCTATGTATGTGATACTTAGCTTCTTTGACTCCAGGTTATACAGGATGTTAGGCTTGTACTACTACCTGTTTTCGGGAGTGGTAACCTAACACCTGTATATGAAGATTGGAAAGAAACATTTTCTTTTTAATATTGAGGATTATCATTTGAGCCAAGGCAGATATCTGCCATATACATAGAAGCTATTGTAGTTAGTATATACCGGTGCCAGATATCAGGAATCCTAGTAACGGTTCAACCTTACTAGAAGATCTTTGATGGAAAGATTGGTGTAGATTCTTAATGTATTAAGATATATGTGGAAGCCTGGTTATAAGGCTGAGGGTTATTTTGGGAGGGATAGGGTTACGTAACAACCAAACGTGAATTACTCATCATCTAAATGATAAATGAGAAGGCAGAATTATCTTTGTCAACACAAGTCAGTTATGGACACCATCAAAACTCCCAGAAGAAGTTTCGAACTGAAAATACTGATAGTGTTTGGTCAGAATATATTAAGTAATTTTATAAAATTTTATAAATATAAATTAATTTGACGTTGGTTATAAATACAAACCAATATGCCTTTCTTACAGGGAATGTATATTAATGGCTGTTTCATTTTAAAGTTTTTAACAGTACGGACGTAATTGAACCAATTTTGTTATCACACTATGTATAGTTAATTAGTTGACGTATGGTTAAGTTAGTTTAATTTAATTTGTGTAACATCAAACAGACTATACACTGGTTTAAGTTATGTGTGGAAGGTGAATATGCATACAGAAGCAAGAAAAACTACAACACAGCACAATACACAAAATTGAAATAGCAACACACAATAATATCAAAGAGTGAGAGAGAAAAGTTAGCGATTCCAAGCTGGTTGCCGGTCTCGATTATAATACAGAAGAAATTCAGAATACACACAAGAATACAACAAATATACAAAATGATACTTGAACTACATAACCTTGCAATACTGTTAACGTTTTGCACTAAAATATTTCTCTTGATCTAGAAAATTATGTGTGTGATCATTTATTTTAAACACACAACAAAGATATAACTACAATATTAGAGGATAACGCACATTATTTAAGGGAAAATTCAGACTTCACACAAGAATACAACAAATATACAAAAAGATACTTGAACTACATAACCTTACAATACTGTGTTAACGTCTTGCACTAAAATATTTCTCTGGATCTAGAAAATTATGTGTGTGATCTATAGATCATTTATTTTAAACACACAACAAAGATATAACTACAATATTAGAGGATAACGCACATTATTTAAGGGAAAATTAATATGAGTTACATTGCCGATTCTAATACATACAACACTTAAAGGATGTAATTGACATAATTATTTATATGCAATCGATCATAATTACGAATTTCACATAACGAATTATAATATGTCAGATAATTATACTTTGACATGACAGTTGACAGATGTAACACATGCACACTTTTACTTTCACATTGACACATATTTTAAGAGAAAAAAGATTGTTGCTTACTATATAAAACGCTGTTTTAAATTACTCTGCTTTATGGTATGTTGTGAATCATCTATATTATGTTATGATGTATGAAGCATTGATCACAATGTCATCTCATTTTGACTTTTCAGACATTAATCAAGCACAAATAAATTCACTTTATACATTTGTCACTTCTCAAACATAAACATCATAATCAAATACTACACGGTGCTAAGTATAAGCCACATAATCAAATATGTTTTTGAAAGTGCTAAGCATTGTATAAACTACATGTCAAATACATTTTTCACGTCATTAAGTATAAGCAAAATAATCAAATCAATTTTCCACAGCGCAAAGTATAAATATTATACTATCCAAAATAATCACAGCACTAATAATGTATAAGCAACATGATTAATTACATTTTTCATAGTGCTGTGTATGAGAAACATAATCAAATACATTTTTCTAACAAGAAACAGAATTACCAGTTTTATATGGCCTTACTTATTACTAGCTGACCGTTTTCCCGTAAACATGAAACATTTTTGCCATAAAAAGTAGCCTATGTTCATGAGGGATAATGCCAACTTCTAATGGTACAAGAATTTTTCAAAAAGGTCCAGTAGTTTCGGAGCCTATTCAATACAAATAAACAAACAGTCAAATATTTCCTCTTTATAATATTAGTGTACATTATTTAATTTTCTGTTTATATAAAACAACTATTGTGTGACTATGTCACTAATTTCTTTACTTTAATAATACAGAAACATTCAAATTGTTTTTTATTATTCTTATACAGCTTGAGCTGTTAGAAAATAGTGTAAGATTCATTTGTAGTTAAACAACACTGAGGTAAATCTATGGATGTTTTAAATGTTATATTGGAATATGTTTGAGGAAGACGGAAGAGTCGCCATATATCCATGGTAGTACTGTGAGCATCATGTAAAACTGTGCATACATTGGATTCAGATGGAGGGGTGCGGTATTACGTCAGTGCGTTCCCGCGGCGCCGCGCCCGCCCTCGATAGTAATCATACATTATTTTATGGCGTTCACCCCATAGCAACATCAGGGATGTCACATTATAACTGGAAATAATGATGTACAAATGTCTCAATTTTTTATTGAGTTACCAAGTAAACGTAGATGTGTAAACGGCTGGTTTGGGCTCTTATATATTTATTATAATTATAATTATGAATTGGTTGTTTTTAATTGATTCGCACCGCGAAAACGAAAGTAATTTAACTCAATTTTGGGTTTTGGGTAAATAAAGGAAATGTACTTAAGCTGTTTCAGCTTAATCTATGCCTAATTATTCTTCGATATTAAGGGTTGTTTCTATATTTTAGTTTTAGGTTTTAAAGCTATAAAACCTCCAATTAAGTATTTTTTGAATTGCGTTACTTTCGTTCTCATTGTGCGATGAAAAGTTAATTTCAAAGTGCTGACAAAGAAAAATATTCGCAAAGAAACGCTGATCATTTGAATCGAGTGTGACATCCCTGGCAATGCCAGCCATAACACCTCGCCACGTGCAAATATGACGCACCGGGCGGTTTGAGCATCCCCGCTTATTAACCGCCATTGAGAGAGTCCTAATCAAATCGGTCTCGTCAGATTGCCGTGTGCTAAAACGGACTAGCGTGTCCTTCCGACTGCGGCTGCCTCGCGGCCCTCCGCCGGCCGTGGGCATCGACAGTAGCTTCTTCAACCTCACACCGCCCAGCGCTGAAGCGGTCACACCTACCAAGGATCGACCGATCATAGACAAAGACTCGGAGAAACCGACCACGATCGAAATCGACGGCAAACCGCTTAATGCGCCACAAGAGAAGAGGCAGACAGGAGAAGAGAAGAAATTAGAAGGAGAAGTTGTGTCGAATGACAAACAAGCTGATGACAGATTCGTCCGCGCGGAACCCCCAGATATAAATCCCAATCCCCACTCGTGAGTACACGCGCAATCCCCACCCACACACGCGTGCTCCCAGTGTATTAAATTACGTGTTAACACTTGTCCACTCGTTCGATTACTATAATTTATTAACTGTACAGACCCCTAGACAAAAATCTTAGCGGGTAGCGTTGACGATATACGACATTTAAAAAATATGGGCACGACATTCATTGGAGAAAGGTGTTGGCTGTCACGTGAAACACCTTTCCGAACCGAATGTCATTACCATACATTTTTAAAATGTCGTATACCGTGAACGCCAACCGCTTAGATTTTTATCTTAGAGCTCTAGAACTACAAATGTTTGGTTTTATTTATAATTAAGAGGGTGTCGACCTGGTGGATGACTGTAGTAGACGATTCGTTATAAACGTATCGGCACATTTAGGTAACACATTTGTTCCATAGTCACAGTATGTGTTCTCCATTACAGTACGAAAAGACCTAACGCTGCGACTTCAGTTCAGGTTCTTTAACAACCTGCAAAAGGGGGCGCGTAGCCAATAGCAATATGTAAAGGTCAGGCCTCCGCAACACGATGTGGGCACGGCAGCGTATAACATACTTCGCTTCGATTAAAGCTTATTTTCAAGTTTTGTCACTCACACACAGTTAAATTGCGGTGCAGTTTTATAAAGCTCCAATTGCTCAAGTAAGGCTTGGAAACCGGTTGATTGGAAAAAGTTTGTACCGGTTATTTAACTTTTCGGTTCTGTTTGACGGATATTTTACATAGCTTTTTGGGTCACAAGATTGGAACGGTATTTACATTTTTTCAAATTCCAATTACAGTAAGGGAATTTAATACGAAACTCCGCCATTTATGGATTATATCTGGTTTTAATATTTTCAAGAGTAAGTCCCGTAATGAGGTCCAAACAGTTTTTATTAAACTATTTAAAGTAATTATTATAAGTTATCAATAAACCGGTTACAAGCTTTATTCAAGAGTACATACAATATCTTATAAATTTTGCGTTGAATTCTATTTTGAACAACAAAACGATTCAATGTGAACGAGAAAAATGTTTATTACTCAAAACTGAGTTTCTGATTTCGTAGTTTTCATAGAACTGCACCAATATGAAGTATTTTGAATGTCCGTATGCCACTTCAATTTTTTTAGTTAAAGTTTTGATTCTTTTAATTCTTTCTTTGAATAATTAATCTTGAATTTCATCACTGTTTACACAAACATGAAACTAGGCAGGTAAATACTGTTTTAATCGTTAACATTTGATTTTAGCAGGGAGGGGAGCTTAGGCCCGAATGATAATTTATAGAAACGTCGCCAAACTCCGGTAAAAACCAGTTTTGTTTGGCGTCAATGGTCAAGACATTTAAAACCTTGATGCAGTGCATTTTTGGGGAAATAACTTTTTCATTCCAGCAAAGGCTTACGCTAATAGAGTTCGGCTTGTAGGCCCTTCGTGAGGGCCGAGGCGACGATGGACGTACTATCTGATGTATTATCATGTTTGAGAAATACCATGTGATAGTTTGAGACTAACCGTAGCATGAGTGTGATAACTAACTCGAATGCAACGAATTGAGTACTAAGCGTATTTGTTTCGAACCGAATTTGACAGCATGGCAGACTTTCGTGTGTCCTTGTATCAGTAATACAATTTTTCCATTGTACCTTGTTTTATAGCATTTATGATACGAATCCGTTATATTGATGTTCATTACCAAACTATTTATTTAAAAATACACATGAAAAAGAATTGGTAAAGTATTAAATTCTTTAGTTTGATTTTCAATGTTCATTGAGATGATGTTTTTTCAATTGATTGTTTTATTTAATGCAACGAATATCAGTTACGGTTTTTCATCTGAGATTAACTTATATTCAGTAACACCTTTTTGACGCTAGTTTTTACATAAACTGTATTTCGTTATTTCAATTAAATTACATAGCCAAGAATCTTAACAAAATAAATGTTTGAATCTAGTTTCCATATTAGATAGTTGGTAATGAATGTCGATAGTTTGTCTGTATGTATATAAAACCTTGACCCGTGTCGGTGTGTATGTATTGCAGTACGCCAGCAGAGACGCAGCCAGAGCGCCGCTTAGAGCCATGAGCCCCGCCTGTGGTAAGTCACTTTGTACTTGTCATATACAATGACATTAGCCATAGAGTATAAACCACATGTTAATAATTCACAGACGTAAACCATAGAATGCAAATCACATATTAACAGTTCATAGACATTTGGCATAGAGTATAAACCACATGTAATTCTAGTAGCCACTATTTTTTGAAGAATTTAAGTTATTATCTGGCTGAGCATTTCAAGCTCGCTTCTCTGTCCGCGTGAAGCTGTAAAGATCTCTAGGGCCATCAGAAAAATGTCCATCAGCCACAGATAACAAATATAATCATAGACAACAATTTATACACCGAAAATACTGGTATTTGAGCATTTTCAGAATTATAGATTATATTAAACGTGTGCGTCATCAATGAGAAAAATTAGGAAGTAGATATTAAAGGTAAGGTTTGTTTCCCCAGGGCATCTTTGTTGAATAATAAATATTTTGTTATGTGCATGTCCCATTTGCATTATTGGTCACTGAAGCACTCTTAGTACCCTCTTCTCAATGTACCCGTAACATCAGGTAGTAACGAAGGTATCACAAGATAATATAAATTGTGATGATTATCAGTTTCATGTAATAGTAATGTTTGAACACTTATTACATTTTTTTCCTAGTTACAAATTGATTTACTTTCATTCAATGGTGAAGAAATAAAAACGAACATGAATTACCAGGACCTTGTTATAAATAATAATATTTCGTTGCATCTACCCTCTGTTGCCAGAGTCTATTATCTGACAGTTGATAGATAATAGACTCTGGCAGTCTGCGATGTGGTCAGTGGAATGATTTTGAGTAAGGGTTTTTGATATTGTCAAAAGTTGGAATAAAAATATAGTAACAGGGAGCATAGAGTAGTAAAATAAATGTCAAACTTGTTTCAAAATATACACACGACAAGTTTTTATTGTAGGATATATTGTATTACATACACTATAATCTATCTTTTAAACGAATCATAAACAAATGAAAACGTTTGCTGCCGCTTGCATGGAGTATTAAAAAATAACTACTTACTACTAATTAGGGTACATTGAATACTCCAGGATATATAGTATTGTATACATTATAACATAATTTTAAATAAGCAAATTGAAATTTTTGTCGCCTGATTCACATTTCAGAAATTCATTTAAAAATACATTCAAGCTAATTGCTACACAATATATTATTGCAAAATGTACATGTTATGTTGGCAAACATAAAACACGAATACCTTTTTTAAAGATTTATCGGTAATTTATATATTGCGTGTACATGAGAAACAGGAAATGTATATAGCATATATTAAATGAAGGAGAAAAATTGAGTATGTGAGTTATGAGGAATGTAAATATGGTCTATTTAATACTTACCATTTAAACCCCAGATATTCATTGATTTAAATGACAAAAAACGCACGGTAAAATTCAGATCATCGGCTAGCACATTTTAGGAAATACTACACCAATAGATTTTAAGAGGGCGGTAAGCTATGTTACTCAACAGTTGAAAAACCTAATTAATTCATAGATAGTGGTTGAAAAAATAAGAAATGAAAGAAAGTGAAGTTAATGTTTTTCACCGTTGTTATGGGTACACTTTCATCCCATTAAAGTTATTAAATATTATTTGCATTGAACTTAATACTACTGAGCCTCTAGACAAAAATGTTAGCAGTAAACGTTCACGCTCACATTTAAAAAGATATGGTAATGACAGTCCCTGCGGAAAGATGATGCGCTGTCATGCCAAAAATATTTCCGCAGCCAATGTCATTACCATACATTTTTAAAATGGCATTAGTGTGAACGGTTACTGCTAAGATTTTTGTCTAGGGGCTCAGGTCATCTCACAATTTGACTAAATAGTCTGTCAAGAAAAAGCAGGTGAGTTCGTAACTACAGTAATAAAAATGACGTCGTGACCAATATGTAGTAATGCAATATAATATGTATGCCACCAGCTCTTAGGCGGGGATTATCGCTATTGTGTGGTAATGTTGTGAATAAAATCGCGTTCCGTTATTACCACACTGGTTTGAGAAGGACAGATTTTTAAATGCATGTGATTTATTATGGTACTAGTAGTCCCGGCAAAGTTTGTCCTGCCCGGAAAAGCAGTGACTATACCAGGACACCGTTTTTATAGAACATTGTTTTTATGTATCTCAAACTATAAAATTCATCCCAAGACCTTCAAGTGAAATTTCATGACCATATGAAATTTCATCACAGTTTCAGTTGAAAAGTAGCGCGTGTACAATATCACGCATGTGCGCAAGTTCGAAAACGTGCAAGTACAAAATAAATTGAGCACGCTCCAATAGGAAATGTGTAAACTTGTCGCCAAATTAATAGTACGCTCTGAACACTGACCCGAGTCACGTCGCAACAGCCAACGGGATGAAGGAGAACTTCAGAGCGTACTAGAAATTTACCCCACAGGATATGCCCTTAAGACGCTCGCAACTCCTATTTTCGAAGAGGATTCAGCACCTCTTCGCTAGTTTGAGTTCTTTTTTGGGTGAGCATTCCAATCGCGACGTCCGCGTGAAGCCGTAAAAGCCGCTAGGGCCAGCAGCAAATTGTGCAACAGAAACAAACAAACTACAAATTTGGCGAGAGCTTTACTGCAATGCGACTTGTGTTTTGTCCTGATGTTAGTCACAAGTCATAGGTCATGAAGTTAGTCACAAATTATATTATACTGATCTATTTTGTTATTATCATTTATTTATGTATGTTTATTTGTGTGTGACGCAGGTGGGCGTGTCCGCCGCTTGACCCGGTTCACGCGCAGCCGCAGTTACGTGGTGGGCTGGATTCCCTGACCGCCCACACACACAACACACAAACACACAACACACACGCGCTCGCTGCCCCTCTGTCGCAACGCTCTTTGTCACTGTGTAGTGTGTATCTAGTGAAGTTTTGTACTACTTAGTAATTTAATTTAACGTCGACTGACGTTATGGCGTTTGTATGTTAAGTGACTATACTGCTATATTAAAAATGATGTTATACACAAAAATAACTGAAAAATATACGATTTACATTGATTATTGCGAAATCGGGAGTTGATATAAGTTACTAAGTATTACAGTGCAACCTTTAAATTTAAATTTTAGTATAAAAATATATACTTATAGTGTTTGAATCACAATTCTAATATCTTCAATCTAATATGATCTAGGCAAAAATATAGACACATTTTTATACTGTATTCTTTTACTTGGTGTTTTAACGGTAAAGTCCTCTTAGCCCAAATGAATTAAAATTTATTGTGGTTCATGTATTAACACAAAATCATTTCGTTTAAGTATATATAGTTTTTGGACTGTTATACGTAACGTTATTTATTTATAATTTTTTTAATCATTTAATGAATTAAGGCATTTTTTTGAAAGTTGAGAGGCTTTAAATGAAGTGGAGACAATATGTATGTGAGTATTTTAGTCATGGGCGGTTACATCCATTATATGACGAGTCAAAGAGTCCCTAGTGGCCAGTAGTTAGTCTTTTATTAAGCCCTGGAGCATACTCCACTATGATGCTCTAGAGTGGCTTGAAGTACAGTAACATGAAGATATTTTTACACTAAATCAATATTATATTATAAATCGATTCAATTTATGAATTATCAAAATCAAATTATCTTTTTTAATATCATAACTGAGAGAAGAGTGTACCAGCTGATGGTAAACGACCATCGCTGTGGACGTCCGCAATGTCAAAGGCATAATTGACGTGTTGTCGGCTAAGGAAGCAGTAGATATTTTGTTTACATAATTTAAGTAAGTGTTTGACTATGATCCCACTTGAAGGAAAGTGGTGATGTAGTCTTAAATGGTGAAGCACTAACTTAGGAAAAATCTCTTCACTCTTGCAATGCAAATCCTTATAATTCGAAAATCCGTTTATAACCGGCTCAATGACAAATCATGTATGGATGCAGCGTCCATGACTTTAGCCTCAATCAAACGAATGTGTTCATTTCAATAGGCGACAAAGACGATAATTAAGTTTACTACCTACACACTAGCAAAGACCTCGGTTGACAGAGAACGTGTACGGTTGTAGATTGAATGTGGAACATCGAACAAGACTTGTGATTTTATGTTAACCTAGTACCGTGCAATAGATTCCCTTTGACCACCAACACCGACAGATGGCAGGACCATCGCTAGATTAAGAATTAATTAACAAGGGATTTGAACCTTTGTGGCTTCGTCTTTTTGATTTTTTTTAATGGCGGCCCGTGATTTAACTTTTTTATATCGATTGGGAACACTTAAACGAACAAAAAAATATTTGGGTCAACTTTTCCGAAAGTGTTATTTGCAAGAATACTTAATTACAGAGTTATTTGCAATAAAAATCGATGGTGAATACTTAAATCAATAACTTTTAGAAACAACGTTTTGATAATCGTCTTGGAAATAACTCTGTAACGTGATTCAGGATATGTCGACCCTAATTCTTTTGGTTGTATAAATGTCCCTTATTGATATTTGTAGAAATTATCGTGCGACGCCATTTTGAAAAAGAAACAAAAGGCGGCTGGGCAACTAAGCCTGGCTTCAGACAAAAAAGTTCAATCCCGTTTTGTCGTACAGTTTTACAGAAGTAAGGTCACAACTCTTGTATGTGTTTATGGTAATGTATGCTCTAATATTAATTATATTTTATTATAGTGTGCTAATGATCGTATTAATTTTATATTTAAATTGTAATATATTTTATAGATGTGCACATTCCATTAATGCATAACATGCTTCTCTTAAGTTGGTTAATTATTAAGTTGTATGTAGTATTCGCTTTTTTAAACGTTATATTCAAAAGTCAATATTTTATTTAACGTTCGTAGAATGATTGAACTTATTTAAATATTAAAAACATATATATTTGTCAATTTCAAATAACATGCGTTATCGTAAGTCTTTTAAAAAATATATATTAACCTGTATTTGATTTTGCTATTAATCACATTCTCTTCATGATATGGGTTATCCCGGGGGAGACTTAATTAAAAGGTATATCGAGATAAATACACGAGGTTATTGCAGGAGTGATTCGTGACCATCTATGAGGCTGTCAAGGTTTACTATCAAATGTCCTGGACTATAGGAACATGATGATGGACATTCGTGACTAGTCTTGTAGAACCCGTATCGACAGAGCTTTTTGCTGATCATGGCAAATTTTCTTGGGAGTACCTAATTAAAATCTTCCGTCACAGTTCATACGTAATATAAACGCATTGCGTGCAAAGAACTAACTCTTCATGTAATTGTGAATCAAATCTGAACTCTAATACTGTGAAGTAAGTTTGATTTTGGTGTGCGATCTAGCGATGCTTATAAATCAGGCGTTTCAGCTCTGTAACAATACCAAGATATTTGTCCGGCTTAAACAAGGAATCGAATCCTATTAAGCGTTGAGGTTTGGATGATAGGCTGGCAATTGATAGATCAACTGAACACCTGTTTTGTACTTTTCAACGTTTATATTTAGAGTCAACTGTAATACTGTAATGAATCGTCCCATGAAGTTAGTGATTATTTAATAATGTAATACAATTGTCTCGACTATAGAGAAGTATGTTCTGCGTCAATGGAGGTAAAGTTTTAACTATTAAAAATTTTCAAAAAAGCACTTGGTTTGTTCGCAGCGTTTAGTACTGTGCCTTCGACGTATGTATCGATGTATTTGGCTTGTCTCAAATTACACTGCGGTTTTAATGGAAGCTTTGAATGTACAGCTTTCGAGCTTTCGAAGACCTTTTGCTTTCTTGAAACTAAAAAAAAAAAATATTTTGCTTACCTTTAAATGTAACTTTATGTATATTTGATAGTGAATCAACATGGGCCACGATGGTCCCGGTGTCCACATTGTGATAAACATCATGTGTTTCCATTAAAAAGGATATTGCTTGACTTTTTTCAATTTAGTTTCAATGTAAGAGAGATTATTTGTATATGAATTTAGACTTTTAAAGTGTAATTCATTTATTTTACCGGTTAATGAAATTATAAAATTTACTTTGTAATGATAGATTAATGACGTGGTTATTGTTGAGGAGCATTTGGTCCAACGCATACCTTGACTAGGAAAGGTCGCAGTTCTGTAGTTTGTGACAAAAAAAAGTTAATAAAGTACATAAACTTATACATCTTTGTTTATTTATACTGTTTATCCCTCACTCCATAATTAGTATAATTAGCGTTCACGGTAATGGGGTCACGGACATATATGGGTCACGTGACCGCATACCATCATGTGTGCTATTGATATAAATAAATGATTAATGAAGCAATTGTTTAAACGTACATTTTATACCCCTTCAATATTGCTTAATTGTTAGGTAACTACTTTCCTTAAAATTCTTGAATCTTATTTGAAGAGTTAAGACTAGCTGCCTTAGACACAGATTAACTTGTTTGTTTCTGATGGACATTTTGCTGTTGGCCCTAGCGGCCTTTACAGCTTCACGCGGACAGATTAACTTATACGTCTAAAAGTAATGGCTACTTTTTGAAGTGAAACTTCTTTAGAATCGTTGTGATTTCAAACCTGATGCAACGGAAAAAACGACAGGTAAGAGACA
>DWPQ01000949.1:0-13813 GCA_018251795.1 Perichares adela | reverse complement strand
TTTGAGGGGAAAAATTAATAAAATTTATAGTAATAAAATTTTTTTTAATAATAATAAATTTATATTTTAATGGGGGTTAAAGTATAATTTAGAAAAAATTAAAAATTTTATAGTGAAGTAGTATTGTAAAAGAATTTTGAAATAATTTAAATATGAATTGAATAAAAAGTAAATTTTATTTATTGTATCTTGTGTATCAGAGTTTATTAAAAAAAATTTTTAATAAAAAAATTCTCGAATTAAAAAGAGATAATTAATTAAAAAAGTTATTGTGTCAAAAATATTTTTAATAATTAATTTGAAATGAAATGTTAATCGTTTTTTAAGATATCTAGTTTTTTTAGAAATAAATTTAATTTATAATTTTTTTTGAAAAAAATTTATTATTTAATTTTTTGGGGGAAAAATTAAATAATTTAAGGGATAAGCTTTAAATTAAATTTTTATAATTAAAATAAATAAAATTAAATTTTTTAGAATTTATATTGTTAATAAATTATATTTTTTTAAAAAAAAATTTAAAATAAGAAAAAATTTATAATTTAAAAATTTAATTTTTTATAAAAAAAATTTTTTTAATAATTTAAATTTAAATATTATGATAAAATTAGTATAAAATGATATAAATATGTATTTAAAAAATAAAAATTTTTATAATTAAATTAAAGGAATTCGGCAAATATATATATTCACTTGTTTAACAAAAACATGTCTTTTTGAAAATAATTTAAAGTCGAATCTGCCCACTGATATAAATATTAAAGGGCTGCAGTATATTGACTGTACAAAGGTAGCATAATCATTAGTCTTTTAATTGAGGACTTGTATGAAAGATTTGATGAAATATAAACTGTCTCTAATTTATTTTTAAAACTTAATTTTTTAGTTAAAAAGCTAAAATGTTAATAAAAGACGAGAAGACCCTATAGAGTTTTATATTTACGTAAATTTTTATTTATATATAAAATAAATTAAAAATAAAATTTACTCAAATATTTTATTGGGGTGATAGAAAAATTTAAAAAACTTTTTTTAAAGACAAACATAAATAAATGATAAAATGATCCATAATTTATGATTATAAGAATAAATTACCTTAGGGATAACAGCGTAATTTTTTTTTTTAGTTCACATAAAAAAAAAAGTTTGCGACCTCGATGTTGGATTAAGATAAAATTTAAATGCAGAAGTTTAAAATTTTGATCTGTTCGATCATTAAAATCTTACATGATCTGAGTTCAAACCGGTGTAAGCCAGGTTGGTTTCTATCTTTATTTTATTAAAATATTTTAGTACGAAAGGATTAAATATTTAAAATAATTTTAAAAAAAGAATAAGATTAATAAATAATTAATAAATATATTTAATTTCATTACTATTTTGACAGAAAAATGTGATGATTTTAGAAGTCATTTATATATAATTTATTATATATTTAGTATATGACTTATAAAGATATATTAAATATTTTAATTGGGATATTAATTTTAATTATTGGGGTAATAATTGGAGTGGCTTTTTTAACTTTATTAGAACGTAAGGTTTTAGGTTATATTCAAATTCGAAAAGGCCCTAATAAAGTAGGGTTCATGGGGTTATTACAACCTTTTTCGGATGCTATTAAATTATTTACTAAAGAACAAATATATTTAAATTATTCAAATTATATATCTTATTATTTTTCTCCTATTGTAAGATTTATTTTATCTTTAATAATTTGAATGTTAATTCCTTATTATTTTAATATAATTAGATTTAATTTAGGAATTTTATTTTTTTTTTGTTGTACAAGATTAGGGGTTTATACATTAATAGTAGCAGGATGGGCCTCTAATTCAAATTATTCTTTATTAGGGGGATTACGTGCAGTTGCTCAAACTATTTCTTATGAGGTTAGAATAAGTTTAATTTTATTATCTTGTATTATTTTAATTATGGATTTTAATTTAATTAAATTTAACTATTATCAAACTATTATTTGATTTATTTTTTTAATATGACCCCTAAGATTATGTTGAATATCTTCAAGATTAGCTGAAACTAATCGAACTCCTTTTGATTTTGCTGAAGGCGAGAGAGAGTTAGTTTCTGGGTTTAATATTGAATATAGAAGAGGAGGATTTGCATTAATTTTTTTGGCTGAGTATTCAAGAATTTTATTTATAAGTTTGATTTTTGTTTTAATTTATTTAGGGGGTTATAGCTTAAATATTTATTTTTATTATAAGGTTGTTTTTCTTTCATTTTTTTTTATTTGAGTTCGAGGTACTTTACCTCGTTATCGTTATGATAAATTAATATATTTATCTTGAAAAACCTATTTACCTATTTCATTAAATTTTTTAATATTTTTTTTAGGGCTAAAAATTTATTTATATTAATAATATATTTTTAGTATAAATTAATAGAATAAAAATTCTTTCTTAAGTTTTCAAAACAAATGCTTTACAAGCTCATTAATTAAAAATTAAAAATTAATTTATCTCATATTTTATTAATAATAGGGTTAAAAATAAAATAAGAAAAATATTGATTTATGATTTTGATTATAAAAATTGATTAATGGGGTAAAATTGAATTCCTTGAATTTTTTTATTAAAAGTTAGGGGGAGAATAATTAAAATTAAAATAGAAAAAACTAAAGCGATAACACCTCCTAATTTATTAGGGATTGATCGTAAAATAGCATAAGCAAATAAAAAATATCATTCAGGTTGAATATGAATTGGGGTTACTAAAGGATTAGCTGGAATAAAATTATCAGGATCTCCTAATAAATAAGGATTAATTAATGTTAGTATAATTAAACAAAACAATAAAATAATAAATCCAATTAAATCTTTAAATGAGAAATATGGGTGGAAAGGAATCTTATCTAAGTTACTGTTAATTCCTAAAGGATTATTAGATCCTGTTTGATGTAAAAAAAGTAAATGAATTATGGTTAATATTAAAACAATAAAGGGAAATAGAAAATGAAAGGAATAAAATCGAGTTAAAGTAGCATTGTCTACTGCAAATCCCCCTCAAATTCATTGGACTATTATAGTCCCTAAATAAGGAATAGCCGATAATAAATTAGTGATAACAGTAGCCCCTCAAAAAGATATTTGACCTCAAGGTAAAACATATCCTATAAATGCTGTAGCCATTAGAAGAAATAAAATAATTACTCCAATTATTCATGTATATGTTAAATTAAATGATTCATAATAAATTCCTCGGCCAATGTGAAGATAAATACAAATAAAAAAAAATGAAGCTCCATTAGCGTGGAGAGTTCGAATAAATCATCCATAATTAACATTTCGACAAATGTAATTAACTCTATAAAATGCTAATTCAATATTAGCTGAATAATATATAGTTAAAAATAATCCGGTAATAATTTGAATAATTAAGCATAAAGAAAGTAGGGATCCAAAATTTCATCATGAAGAAATATTAGAGGGGGTAGGGAGATCGATAAGAGATCCATTAATAATTTTAAAAATAGGGTGAGTTTTTCGAAAAGGTTTAAATTTATTTATCATTAGCTATAGTATTATTCGAAGAGGGCCATAAAAAATATTAGTAATTTTTACAACTGCAATTAAAGTAATGAATAAATAAATAATTATTATTATTATTAATAAATAAGTTTGTTTATTATATAATTTTGTTAAATTAATATTATTTTCGTTATTAAAAAATAAAAAATTATTAAATAAATTATTTATTTCATGATTATTTGATAAATTTATTCAATTTAAATTATGTATGTATAAAATTCTTAAAATTAAAATTATTATTATTCTTAAAAAAAATAAAAAATTATTAATAAAAGATATTTTAAATAATTCATTAGAGGCAATTCTTGATACATAAATAAATAATACTAGTAAACCTCCTAAAAATGTTAAAAATAAAATATAGGAAAATCAATAAGTATTAATTAGTATTCCTGTTAATATACAAATTAATAAGGTTTGTATTAAAATTAGTAGTCCTATAGATAAAGGGTGATTTAAAAAAAATATAATAATAGAAATAAATATTAATATTAAAGATAAAAATATTTTAGTAATTTCAAAGAATAGTTTAAAAAAAATAATAATTTTGGAGATTATTGATAAAGAGATTTCTTTTTCTTTGAAGTTTTAAAAGAAAATTCTTAATTTTGATTTACAAGACCAATGTTTTAAATTAAACTATAAAAACTATAAATGATAAATATATGATTAGTTATTTTTTTAATATATATAATTGGTAATATGATTTTTGTATCTAAACATAAGCATTTATTAATTATATTGTTAAGATTAGAGTTTATTGTTTTAAGAATTTATTTTTTGCTATTATTATATTTAAGTTATATTGAATTTGATATGTACATATTAATAGTATTTTTAGTTTTTTCAGTGTGTGAGGGGGCATTAGGGTTATCTATTTTAGTTTCTATAATTCGGACTCATGGGAATGATTATTTTCAAAGATTTAATATATTATAAATGATAAAAAAAATTTTATAATAATTTTTATGATTCCTTTATGTTTTAAAAAAAATATATTTTGAATGGTTCAATTATCAATGTTTTTATTAATATTTTTTTTTTTAAATATATCTATTAATTTAATTTTTTGTAATATTAGATATATAATAGGGTGTGACATGATTTCTTTTGGTTTAATTTTATTGAGAATTTGAATTTGTAGACTAATAATTATAGCGAGAGAAAAATTATATAAATATAATTTTTATTTATCTTTTTTTTTATTAAATATTATTTTATTATTAATTATATTATACTTAACTTTTTCTGTAATAAATTTATTTATATTTTATTTGTTTTTTGAGGGTAGATTAATTCCTACTTTAATATTAATTATTGGATGGGGGTATCAACCTGAACGAATTCAAGCAGGTATGTATTTATTATTTTATACCTTGTTTGCTTCTTTACCATTATTATTGGGAATTTTTTTCATTTATATAAAAACAAGTTGTTTAATAATGTATTTTATGAAATTTTATAATTACGATTTTTATATTTTATATTTTTGTTTGATTTTAGCTTTTTTAGTGAAAATGCCTATATATTTTGTTCATTTATGATTACCTAAAGCTCATGTTGAAGCTCCAGTTTCTGGTTCTATAATTTTAGCGGGTATTATATTAAAATTAGGGGGGTACGGACTTTTACGAATTTTAGTCTTTATGGAAAAAATTTCTTTAAAATTAAATTTTATTTGAATTATTATTAGTTTAATTGGAGGAGTTTATATTAGTATAAAGTGTTTTTGTCAAGTTGATATAAAATCTTTAATTGCTTATTCTTCCGTTGCGCATATAAGATTAGTAATTGGGGGTATTATAACTTTAAATTATTGAGGTTATTTAGGGTCTTATGTTTTAATAATTGGGCATGGGCTATGTTCATCAGGTTTATTTTGTTTAGCTAATATAAATTTTGAGCGTTTAAATAGTCGAAGTTTATTCATAAATAAGGGAATGATAAGATTTATACCTTCTTTGAGATTATGATGATTTTTATTATTGTCAGCTGCTATAGCAGCTCCTCCCACAATAAATTTATTAGGTGAAATTAGTTTAATTAATAGATTAGTAAGATGATCTTGACTAACAATAATTATATTAATAATAATTTCTTTTTTAAGAGCTGGCTATAGTTTATATTTATATTCTTATACTCAACATGGGAAGTATAGATTAAATTTATATAGATTTAGAATAAGATTATCTCGAGAATATTTACTATTAATATTACATTGATTACCTTTAAATATATTAATTTTAAAAGTTGATTATTTTATAATTTGATTTTATTTGAATAATTTATAAAAAATATTGATTTGTGGCGTCAAAAAAATGAAATGATCATTTCAAATTATAAAGCATAAAAGAATATCTATTTGTTTTGTAAGATTTTTTTTTTTATTTTTTTTTAGTATAGTAAATTTTTTTTTTATAATTTATTTTATAATAAATAATATTATTTTATTTATAGAGTGGGATTTAATTTCTTTTAATTCAATAAGAATTGTGATATCTATTTTATTAGACTGAATATCTTTATTATTTATAATATTTGTTTCATTAATTTCATCTTCGGTAATTTATTATAGAAAAAGATATATAAAATCAGAAATTAATTTAAATCGTTTTATTTTATTGGTGTTATTATTTGTTTTTTCTATAATTTTATTAATTATTAGCCCTAATATTATTAGAATTTTTTTAGGATGGGATGGATTAGGGCTAGTTTCTTATTGTTTAGTTATTTATTATCAAAATATTAAATCATATAATGCGGGCATATTAACAGCTTTATCTAACCGAATTGGGGATATTTTTATTTTAATAGTAATTTCTTGAATAATAAATTATGGGAGATGAAATTATATTTATTATCTAAATTTTATAAATAATGATTATTCTATAAAATTAATTGGGGCAATAATTATTATAGCTGCAATAACAAAAAGAGCTCAAATTCCATTTAGATCATGGTTACCTGCCGCTATAGCAGCTCCTACACCTGTATCAGCTTTAGTGCATTCTTCAACTTTAGTAACTGCTGGAGTTTACTTATTAATTCGATTTAATAATTTATTAATTGATGTGTTTTTCTTAAAATTTTTATTATTATTATCTTCATTAACTATATTTATAGCAGGAATTTCAGCTAATTATGAATATGATCTGAAAAAAATTATTGCTTTATCGACTTTAAGACAACTAGGGTTAATAATAAGAATTTTAAGTTTAGGTATACCTGATTTAGCTTTCTTTCATTTATTAACTCATGCCATATTTAAAGCTTTACTATTTATATGCGCAGGAGTTATTATTCACATAATAAATGATAATCAAGATATTCGTTTTATAGGGGGAATTAGATTTTTTATTCCTTTAACTTCTTTATGTATAAATATTTCAAATTTAGCTTTATGTGGTATTCCTTTCTTAGCTGGGTTTTATTCAAAGGATTTAATTTTAGAGATAGTAAGAATAAGAAATATTAATTTATTAATTTTTTATCTATACTATATTTCAACCGGATTAACAGTATTTTATACTATACGATTATTAATATACTTAATAATTAATGATTATAATTTATTAACTATTTATAATTTATATGAAGAAGATTATGTTATATTAAAAAGAATATTTGTGTTATTATTTATAAGAGTTTTTACTGGGAGATTTTTAAGTTGAATAATTTTTTCTTATCCCTATATAATTTATTTATCATTATTTATAAAAATATTCGTGATTTATGTAAGTTTAATAGGAATATTTTTAGGTTATCTAATTAGATTAATAAATATTTATTCTATAAATAAATTTTTAATAATATATGAAGTTAGAACTTTTTTAGGTATAATATGATTTATACCTAATTTGTCGACTTATGGGTTAAATTATTATTTTATGAATTTTAGTGTTAAATTAATAAAAAATATTGATATAGGATGAAGAGAATTGTATAGAGGACAGGGTATATTTAAAATTATTAAAAATTATTCAATTTTTTATAGATTATTGCAAATAAATAATTTAAAAATTTATTTATTTAGATTTATTATATGAATAATATTTATTTTTATTATAGTATTAATTATTTATTTAAATAGCTTATATAGAGTATAATATTGAAGATATTATGGAGATTAAAAAATCTTTAAGTATTTATAAAAAAAATTTTTTATTTTTACAATGAAAGTGTAATGTTTTAATAAACTATATAAATAGAAATATTAATGATTTAATTCACTAAAAATTAAGTTAGCAGCTTAATTAAATTATATTTCTAAATTTAATTGGAGTTTTATTCAATGATATCATTAACAGTGATATACCTCTATATTTGGTTTCAATTAATTAAATAAGGAGAAATAAATCTCTATTTTTAAGTCGAAATTAAATGCATAATTGCTTCTTATTTTAAAATAAATTGTTAATACAATATTTTTTGAATGCAAATCAAATGTTTTATTTAAACTATAATTCTTAGTTAGTTCAATTTAATATATTTTGATTTCATTCATGGTAAAGGCCAATTAATAGTATTAATAAAAAAAATAAACTAATTCTTGATCAAGTAATAAAATTAACTAAATTAAAAGATGAAATTATAGGAAAAATTAAGGCAATTTCTACATCAAAAATTAAAAAAATTACTGTGATTAAAAAAAAATGTAAGGAAAATGGATTACGGGCTGAAGATTTGGGGTCAAATCCACATTCAAAAGGAGAACATTTTTCTCGATCTTTAAAAGATTTTTTTGAGAGAATTAGGGAAATAATTATAATAATATTAGAAATAAATATAATAATAATAGATAATATTAGTAATAAGATAATTATTTATATTAAATTAATTTTAATCTTTTTGATTGGAAGTCAAATATACTAAATATATTATATAAATAATTAATTACCTCATCAATAAATAGAAATATATAAAAATAGTCATACTACATCAACGAAATGTCAGTATCAAGCTGCAGCTTCAAATCCAAAATGATGCTTACTAGAAAAATGATTAAAAATATGTCGAAAAAAACATGTTAATAAAAAAATTGTCCCAATCATAACATGAAGACCATGGAATCCGGTTGCTATAAAAAAAGTAGCCCCATAAATTCTATCTGCAATAGTAAATGGAGCTTCATAGTATTCATAAGCTTGTAGGATAGTAAAATAAATTCCTAATAAAATTGTGATAAATAATCTTTGTGTAGTTTGGGAAAAATTATTTTCTATTAGGGAATGATGAGCTCAAGTTACAGTAACTCCAGAAGTGATTAAAATAATAGTATTTAAAAGAGGAATTTGAAAGGGGTTAAAGGGGATAATATTTAAGGGAGGTCAACTAATACCAATTTCAATATTAGGGGATAAACTTCTGTGAAAAAATGCCCAAAAAAATGAAATAAAAAAAAAAAATTCTGAAATAATAAATAAAATTATCCCTCATCGTAGTCCTTTAGAAACTAGAATTGTATGTTTTCCTTGAAAAGTTCCTTCTCGACAAATATCTCGTCATCATTGATATATAGTTAAAATAATAATAATATATCCTAAAATTAGTAAATTTATATTAAAATTATGAAATCATTTAATTATACCTGTGACAAGTGTTATAACTCCAATAGCTCCTGTTAGGGGTCATGGACTATAATCAACTAAATGATAGGGGTGATTGTGGGTTATCATTAAATTAATTTACTTCTCTAGAATATAAAGTTCTTAAAATAGAAATAACATACGATTGGATAATAGCTACAGCTGATTCTAAAGTTAATAATAAAATTTGAATAATAATTAAAAATAAAATTAAGTAATTGGACATATTAATACCTGTATTTCTAAGTAAAGTAAGTAATAAATGTCCAGCAATTATATTAGCTGTTAAACGAATAGCTAAAGTTCCTGGTCGAATGATATTTCTAATTGTTTCAATTATTACTATAAATGGTATAAGAATAGGGGGAGTTCCTTGAGGGATTATATGAATAAATATGTGTTGGGAATTATTAATTCAGCCATAAAATATAAATCTTAGTCAAAAAGAAAGAGATAGAGAAAGAGAAATAGTTAAGTGACTAGTTCTTGTAAAAATATAGGGAAATAACCCTAAAAAATTATTAAAAAAAACAAAAGAAAATAAAGAAATAAAAATAAAAGTTGATCCATTAAATCTATTATTACCTAATAATGTTTTAAATTCATTGTGAAGTTTGGAAATAATTAAATTTCATAAAATGAAATGGCGGTTAGGGATAAATCAAAAAGAATAAGGAATAAATATTAACCCTAAAAAAGTTCTAATTCAGTTTAATGGTATGTTGAATAAGTTAGTTGAAGGATCAAAAATAGAGAATAAATTACTTATCATTTTCAATTTATTTTATTTAAATTATTAAAATTAAAATTTATTTTGTTTTTTTTATTTTTAATATTAAAAATATAATAATTTATAATATTAAAAAAAATAAAAATTATAATAAATATTAAAAATGATAAAATTCAGTTAATAGGTATTATTTGAGGAATAAAAGAATATTATTTATATAATAATTTAAATTTGACATATTTATGTTATAATTTAACTAATTCTTTTATCATTAGAAGTAAATGTTAATTTACTATAAAATGGTTTAAGAGACCAGTACTTACTTTCAGTCATCTAATGAAGAATAATTATTAATTCAATTAATAAAATTTTTAATTGAGATGCTTTCAATTACAATGGGTATAAAACTATGATTAGCCCCGCAAATTTCTGAACATTGCCCAAAGAAAATTCCAGGGCGATTTAAAAAAAAATTTGTTTGATTTAAACGACCTGGATTAGCATCAACTTTAATTCCTAAAGAAGGAATAGTTCAAGAATGAATAACATCAGTAGCAGTCACTAAAATTCGGATTTGGTTATTTATAGGTAAAATAATTCGATTATCGACATCAAGAAGACGAAAATTATTTTTTTGAAGGTCAAAAGATTGAATTATGTAAGAATCAAATTCTACATTGTTAAAATCGGAGTATTCATAACTTCAATATCATTGATGACCGATAGATTTTAATGTAATTAAGGGATTATTTAATTCGTCTAAAAGATAAAGTAGTCGAAGAGAGGGAAGAGCAATAAAAATTAATGTAATAGCAGGTAAAATAGTTCAAATTAATTCAATTATTTGTCCTTCTAATAAAAATCGATTAATATATTTATTAAAAAATAAATTTATTATTAAATATCCCACTAAAATAGTGATTATAATTAAAATAATTAAAGTATGATCATGAAAAAAAATAATTTGTTCTATTAATGGAGAAGCTCTATTTTGAAAATTAAAATTTGATCATGTTGCCATTTCTAAAAAAAGGATACTCCTTTATAGATGGGGTTTAAATCCATTACATGTAGTCTGTCATATTAGAAGTTTCTTAAAATAGGTAATTCATTATAAGAATGTTCTGCAGGGGGTAAATTTTGATATCATTCAATTGAAGAAGGTATATTAAGAGTAAATATAATAATTCGTTGGTTGATTATGGATTCTCAAATAATTATTATTATTATTATTATAGATAATAAAGAAATGTAAGATCCTAAAGAAGAAATAATATTTCAAGAAATATAGCTATCAGGATAGTCAGAGTAACGACGAGGTATGCCCGCTAATCCTAAAAAATGTTGAGGGAAAAAAGTTAAATTTACACCTAAAAATATAGAAATAAATTGAATTTTTAGTAAATAAGGATTAAGGGATAGACCTGTAAATAAAGGGTATCAATGAATAAACCCCCCTAAAATAGCAAATACGGCTCCTATTGATAAAACATAATGAAAATGTGCTACTACATAATAAGTATCATGTAATATAATATCAATAGAAGAATTTGCTAAAATTACTCCAGTTAAACCTCCTACTGTAAATAAAAATACAAATCCTAATCTTCAAAGCATAGAAGGTCTATAATTAATTTGTGTACCATGTAAAGTGGCTAGTCATCTAAAAATTTTAATTCCTGTAGGGACTGCAATAATTATTGTAGCAGATGTAAAATAAGCTCGAGTATCAATATCTATTCCAACAGTAAATATGTGATGAGCTCAAACAATAAATCCTAATAAACCAATTGCTATTATTGCGTAAATTATTCCTAAGCAGCCAAAAGTTTCTTTTTTACCACTTTCTTGAGAAATAATATGAGAAATTATCCCAAATCCCGGAAGAATTAAAATATAAACTTCAGGGTGCCCAAAAAATCAAAATAAATGTTGATAAAGAATAGGATCTCCTCCTCCCGCAGGATCAAAAAATGATGTATTTAAGTTTCGGTCAGTTAAAAGTATAGTAATAGCTCCGGCTAAAACAGGCAAGGATAAAAGTAATAATAAAGCTGTAATTCCAACTGCTCAAACAAATAAAGGTATTTGATCAAATGATAAGCTATTAATTCGCATATTAATAATAGTTGTGATAAAATTAATAGCTCCTAAAATAGAAGAAATCCCAGCTAAGTGAAGAGAAAAAATTGCTAAATCTACGGAAGATCCTTGGTGGGCAATATTAGAGGATAAAGGGGGATAAACTGTTCATCCTGTTCCAGCTCCATTTTCTACAATTCTTCTTGAAATTAAAAGAGTTAAGGATGGGGGTAATAATCAAAAACTTATATTATTTATTCGAGGAAAAGCTATGTCGGGGGCCCCTAACATTAAAGGTACAAGTCAATTTCCAAATCCTCCGATTATAATAGGTATTACCATAAAAAAAATTATAATAAAAGCATGAGCTGTTACAATAGTATTGTAAATTTGATCATCTCCAATTAAAAATCCTGGATTACCTAATTCAGAGCGAATTAATAATCTTAATGAAGTTCCTACTATACCTGCTCAAATTCCAAAAATAAAATATAAGGTTCCAATATCTTTATGATTAGTAGAATAAAATCATTTTCGCAAATAAAAATAAAATGGCTGAGGGATAAGCGATAAATTGTAAATTTATTAACGAGAAATAATCTCTTTTATTAAATAGCTTTATATTCAATAAAAGTGATTTAAAATTGCAAATTTTAAGGGGTAAGAAAATTACTAAGGCTTAAAGAAATTTTCTTTATAAATAATTTTGAAGATTATTAGTTTAATTTAACTTAAAACCTTAGTAATAAAAAAAAGTTCTAAAAATTATTCCTAGTAAGGAAATTAAATTAAAAAATATAACAATAATAAAATAATTATTTTTAATAAAAATTTTAAATCACTTTAATTTTAAATAATTAAATAAAATGGAGGAATAAGTAATTCGAATATAATAAAATAATGTAATTAGTCTTATAAAAATAAAAATTAAAGAAATTAGATAAAAGTTTCTTTGGATTAAAAAATTGATAATAATTCATTTGGGGAAAAACCCTAAAAAAGGAGGTAAACCTCCCAAGGAAAGAAAATTAGTAAAAATAAAAAATTTTATGAGAAAATTTATGTTAAAGATAAATAATTGATTGATAAAATAAATATTTATAATATAAAAAATAAAACATAAAATACTAATTAAAAAACAATAAATTATAAAATAAATTAAAAATAAAATTTCTCTAATTATAATAGAAGCTATTATTCACCCTAAATTATTAATTGAGGAAAAAGCCATTAATTTACGTAAAGAAATTTGATTAATACCTCCAATAGCTCCAATAATCGTATTAATTAATATAGTAATTAGTAATAAATTTTTATTTATGTAGTAAGATAATAAAATTATGGGGGTAATTTTTTGTCAAGATATTAAAATAAAGCAGTTTATTCAGGATAGACCTTCAATAATATTGGGGAATCAAAAATGAAATGGGATAGATCCTATTTTTATAAATAAAGAAGAATTAATTAAAATAGAAAATAAATTATGGGTATCAAAATTTTTTAATAAAATTATTTTTAATAAAATTGAGAATAAAAAATTAATCGAGGCAATTGATTGAGTTAAAAAATATTTTAATGCAGCTTCTGATGATAGGAGGTTATTAGAATTAGAAATTAGGGGGATAAATCTTAAGAGATTAATTTCTAATCCAATTCAACATCCTATTCATGAGTTTGATGAAATAGAGATTAAAGTTCTTATAATTAAAATAAAAAAAAAAAATATTTTATTAGAATTAATATTAAAATAAATTAAAAATAATTTTAAAAATATAAATTAAAAATTTAAGAGAAATTTTACTTAAAATTATTTTTATAAATACATATATTTATATATATATATATATATATATTTTAGTGTAAGA
>DWPQ01000948.1:0-13820 GCA_018251795.1 Perichares adela | reverse complement strand
ATAATATGAATAAAAAGTTAATGAATACGAGGTTCGATGATAGATAGGTACCTACTAAAGTCGTGCGCGTCGATAGGACGCAGTGACAAAATACTCAAACTGGAACTCCGCCACGAGCTTACGAGTTTAGGATGCCCATTTTTCCGACCTTTTCGTAAAGCAATGAAATTTATGACAAAAACAAAAAAAAGGGAAGTAAAGTAGCCTATATTCACCCTAAGGCTTTCAAGTATCGCTATACGAAATTTTATCACAATCGGTTCAACGGTTTGACCGTGATGACATCACATACAGACAGACAAAGTTACTTGCGCAGTTATAATACAAGTATGGATGAGCATTAATAAAGGATGGATACAAAAAAAATGCATTTATTCGCGCATTATATCTCTATCTTTCTTTTATTTCTCGCATCTACATACATAACAAACCATAATGGAGGATAAGAGAAGAAAGAAACTCATCAGCACCTCTTTTAAATTAGTGTAAATTCAAATGCAACAAAACAAAGAAAGGATATTATTACACTCACTAAAGTCACACATAAATAGTTATGTTACAGCCACAGAATCACTAATTAATAGTATATTAATTTATATTAAACTTCCCACTTCCCAACGCAGTGACTTCATTGTTCCATAGTGTTGCCACATATTAACAGTGGGTACAATAAATGCTCTACTAAAACACATGCAGATTTTATCAATAAATTTGTGTGCACCTAAGTTTTGCTACATTTAATTTTCATAAATATATTAATGAAATAAATGAACTGCTTCATAGTATCAAAATTTTAAATCTTAGTGGAATACAAGCTGTGCCCGCGGATCTGCGCAGAAATCAGTATGTCGTAAAGCCTTTCCCGCATAAATCTTGACCCCCCGGTAATTGTAATATAAAAAGTAGCCTAAGTTACTCTTAATTTCATCAATAAGTGCCTTCAAAATCGGTTCAGCCGTTCCAAAAATTAGTTCCAATTTTATTTAGTTGTATAGATATCTTTATAAGTAATACTACAAGGTTAGGGTAACCATTGTGATGAAATATCGTTTGTAATTCCAGCCTAGTCCACGTTGGCTGGCGGTGTTCACATCGCTCCGGATATTATTCATCCCGCTGTTCCTCGTGTGCAACTATATGCCACCCGGTCGTGTCCGGACGTTGCCGGTGTTCGTCAACAACGACTGGATATACTGGCTGATGTCCGCGGTCATGGGCTGGAGCTCCGGACACGGCAGCTCGTTGGGCATGATGTATGTTAGTGGGTGAGTGTGTTTCTGTTTTGTAATAGACGTTTCCTGATTGATTGTAAGTCCTAATTGTTCATGGATATCTGTGACATTGAATGGAATCACCGGCTAAGAAAGAAGCAGAAGATCGTAATGTGCGTGCGCGTGCGTGCGTGCGTGCGCATACGTGTCTGCGTTTGTGCGTGTATTTGTAGCTTTCCTACACTGCAACTGGAATCATGTCGAAACATTTCATGGTTTATTCTACAAGGGGGGTGGTAAGCTAATTAGGGAGCTAGAAAGTTCTTAAACTCTATCGCCATAATTGAGTACGTATAAATGTTATAATCATGGGGCAGTGTTCATAAATATATTGTTTATTCCAGCACTGTAGCCCCCGAGCACGCAGCGACAGCCGGCATGATAGGCGGCGCTACGTTAGTAACAGGAATAGTGGCCGGCATCACATTCTCCAGCATTTGCCCGCAGCTGGTCACCCTGGATCTCTGGAAGACCATCTAGCGGGCAATCACGTACCTAGAGACGTTCTGGGACATTCTGGTCAGACGCTTAGCGCAGTGATGGTGAAGTGACGTGTACCGTGTGGATTTATTGAATGACCGTCAGTGATGTATGGTATTGTTAAATGTAATTGTAGTTTCATTTGTGTATCTCATGATATGTATATATTGTGTATCATATGTATCGTTTATAAAACTGAGACGATAGCACTTAACATGAGACGGGCCTAAGGAAAAATCTTAGCGGTTAGTATTCACGCTACGCGATATTGTATAAATGTATGATAATGACACTTGGTGTTGCATGCACAATACATTTCCGCAGCGAACATGATTATTATACATTTTTATGATGTCGTGTAGACAAAAATCTTAGCGGTTAGCGTTCACGCTACACGATATCGTAAAAATGTATGAAATTGACACTTGGGTGTGGTGAGGTGTTGGCGATACAGCACAACACATATCCGTAGCGAATGTCATTACAATACATTTAGATAATGTCGTCTAGCGTGAGCGCTAACCGCTATGATTTTTGTCCAGGCCCTATGGTGAGATTGTAATCAACTTAAATAAGGTAAAGTTATGAAATAGAAAATCTGTTGATACTTAGGTTGTCCACGGTTTAGAATAAGATATACATACCATGAGCATCGCATTCTATATAAATATATGTACAAAACAAAGAAAATGAACCTGGAGGTGTGATGCTGTTTGATGATGTGTAATTAATAATCTTGAAGATAATAAGACGGGGAAATTTGACTGCAATAGCTGAATTTAATTATGTTAGTAACAACTGTTAAATGTACTGGAAGGAACTGTAAGTTGTTACTTTAACGAGTTTATGCAGTATAATGACAATATATTGACAGTAAAGTGACAATATTAACAGTATAGTGACAATATATTGACAGTGTATTGATAATGATGATTTACTGACAATATATTGATAATATAATGACACTGTATTGTCAATATATTGTTGATCCAAGTTAGTGTGTATGACTATAGTTTTTTGATACTTGCCATGTTTCCAATTTTGTTCTTTATTAACCCGTGCTTGCACAGTTGATGGAATTGCTTATACACTTGTTAATAATGAGTTTGTTAGATGTCAACAGTTTTATGTCTAAGCTATATAACTTATATCCACTAAATTAAATCCCATACAATTTCAAAGGTTGATGTACTGCAAATGGCCTTAGGTGCGGAGAATATTATAAAAAAGACTCGTCTACAAAATGTCCACAGAAGTGGTTGTAAACTACAGAGGCTGCTAGTAAAACGACCTTTAAGGTCTTAGTGTCAAAGTTCAATATTAGATTAGCGGTTCTGTGTAGTTTTTTTGTATGGCATATCAGTAAGTTATGCACTGGATTTATATATGTTGTTAAATTTGCAAATTCATAGATTATTTATATTGTAGGTAGTACAAAAACTGTTAAACAAGTGATTCACAATATATTCAGCTGTACTAAGATGTATGTATTGCTGTAAGTGAATAAATTTAACTATATTTAACCAGTTTTGTATTTTAAATGTGATTGCATATGTTTGATGTTTTATAACTGTTGTGCTCCGTGCTCTACTTTAATCGTTAATTTAACGTCCTTAAGTATAGGTATATGATTTTAATATATTAATCCAAAGTGCTGGTGTAATTCAGTGAATTGTAATAATTAATCTGGCTAAAAAAGTTAATTAAATGAAATAAATACTAGGATAGAATAAGATTTATATTGAAAATGTAATATATAATGAAGGGGTGCACACACTCGACATATTAATTAATATATAGATGATATATTGACATGAACACACAACTAACATAGATTAATAGACAATGGTGCCTGTTGGTTGATTTAAATGTCATTCTGTACCAGATAAAATAAGATAGAAGAAGACCAGATAAGAACCAGGTAAAATTTATAATTGATTAAAACACCATTTGGTCAATATGTTGAGGTATAATTTGATTAAAATATAATTCAGTTGATGGTGGATTGGCTTTAATTTGACATTGTGAAAGGAGATCCGTGCCTGACCGTGGAACAATTGTGATAATGAAAATGGATATATGTATTGAGGTATTACAATATTGGATTAAGTTAATTATCATTCATACATTGAGATAATATTAGAAGTGATTTTCACTTTGATATAAGTACATCTGATGATGATAAATTTGTCATTGTCATATCTCACAGTTTTACCATTGCAAGACTCAGATCTCCCCTCATAATGAAAAGAAATCATGCATTTTAAGTTTCTAAATCATTGACATTATTGAATATAATTCATGCCATGCGCCTTTGTGGTATTTTTTTGGTGATTTTGGCAATGTAAGACCAAACACAAAATATATTCTGGATTAAACATCAATCATTCACGCAGGTATCAACAAAAGTAATAATATTAAAATATCCATGTTTTATTGTGTTGTATATATTGTTTGATAGACTGAAATACTAACATGTTAGCTAACATCGATTGGGTTACATAGTCATTTTAAGTATTTAGTCCTTGATAACGGGTGTAAATTATGCATTTGAAACAATTGTGTTGACGTGGTGATAACTGCATTTGACAATCAGACCATTGACAATCAATTGATTAATTGATTGATTATGTAATTAATTAATGGACAGTATAAAATCCTAGTGTAAATGTAAAATTAGTCCCTCCAACACTTCAATTAAATTATTTATTTAAACATGAAACATGAAGCTGATGAAATTTGAATGTTGAAATATTGTTTATAGCTCAGTGTGAAATACCCGCATTTTACGCACGGTCGCAACCGTGCGCGGGTGTTGTATCACACTGTGCTATAAAATAATATACGATACTTGTGACCTACGTGGTCTATCATTGCACTACGTTTAGCATCCTCGCTTCGTTCGGGCGCTAACTACACTCCGTGCAATGATAGACTAGCTTCGCTCGTATCGTAATGTACTATTATGTAACACTAACAAAACGGTGGTCTGACTGCTCGGTTTTTGTATTTTATTTTTATTCTCGGAATGTTTATAACGATTCTGTAGTGTTAATTTGAAATTGTTGTGCAGAAGTCCAGATGACCAGGTGTGAATCGCAACTTGTGACGGCTTTATAAAGCTATTTGTAATGTTAGTACCGAATATTTATTTATATCATGTGTTTCATGTAGTTACACTGATTGATGCTAAAATTAGATCCCGTACAGAAACAAATTGTGTTCAAAGAGACCAAATATGATGTAAGGCTCAATCCCCAGAATCGAAAAGTGATAGGTATACATTTGACATAGATTTAGATTCGCAGAAATGTGAATGTGATTTTTTTTTTTCACTATAAAGTAATTCGCTTTCGAATGTCTATGGTTTGTGCCAATTGGTACGCTGGACTATCCTTGTTTACATTCAGTCTTAGTGGGGATTGAACCTGCATCAAATCGTATGACTAAACTGGAATCATCGTGGAATAAACGTTTTATTGTTTCGCGGGTACTCACGATATATATTTTCAAGCCAGTTAGATAAGATCGTAGTCGTATCATGGTTGTGTTGGTGGAGAATCTTGACCAACACAAAAATATATATCGTGACTAACCGTATCGTATTAAAATGTATATCAAATCGTGTGTTGACTGAACAAAGCGATTGTTTTGATTTTTTTTCCTCATGCCAGCAGTTGTCAGTTTTTAACTATTGGATAGTAAATGTTTTTTTTATCCCCGTCTTTTTTATTTGTTTTACTCCCTTTTATTTTGTTTTAACAAAATTTGCTTGAGTTTTTTTATGCCCTTAAAATATTCGTAGAAAGAATACTATAGACGAATTATAATATTCCCAGAAACATTTGAGAGACAGTAATTAATAAATAAGTCTTTCTATTCTTTGGCCACAATGCATTGAAATCTTTTAATGTAGTGACCGCTTGCTATCAGGCAGGGGACTGTCTATGGCCATTTCAAATAAAATTGGCTACATAGGTCTCGCTTCGAAATTAGATAGGACAATAAATATAATTATTTTACCTGTTTGCATGAATGTTTAGTTTATAAATTTGATTAGTTAAAAATAACAATGTTCTAGTTTCGTTCTTAGTAGTTGTTAGTAACTGAGAGACATTTTGCAGTTATCTCTAGTGCCCTATACAGCTTCACGCAGACGTTTATAGTAGATATCTGCTATGTTGTCGTGCGGATTGGATGTCTGTTAGTCTATAGTATTCTTAGTCTACCTCTGTATTACACAGTCCCGAGATTTCATATTTAACATTATAATCTCATATATTCCGAAACTAGTATCACTTGTAATTATGATTTTAAAACAAAATGCAATTTGTGACAATAACAGGAATTTAACGAATATTTTGGATCTATTATTTTGAGGTAAAAGATTATATTTTAAATAGATCACTATATGTCTCAAAAGACATTCAGTATTTAAAGAAACCTAAGCAATAATTTTCACAGAGAATGGCATAATAGCATATCCTTAGGAGTTTTAGTGTAATATCAAATTCACTCACCCGTATTGGTATCGCCGATACATCTTACACGTAAGTTTCTGCTTCTACTACGAATAATAATCGATCAACTAAGATACATCTTTTTTATGAACTTAAATTAATAAGTAAGTTAAGCTAAACTATTCATGTTTTATTGAAACCACAGTAATTACGATAATAACATTGATGAGATACGGATCGGAACGTGTATACCTTCTCGTGTATTGGTATATCGAACAGCCATTCGAACTTAGATCCAATACGATATACATCATTCGATTCCAATTATTTTTAAGCAACAATATTCATCGGATGTCTGTTAGTAACGGTGTATTAAATTAAAAAAACATCCATTTGTTTAACTTTAACTTTACATGTTTAAGTCGCAACTATATAAGGGGCTTATAATAACAAATATCTAGTTCTAAAAATATTGACCTCGAACAATGTAGATTTCATAGAAATTATTAATCTTTACAATATAACTCAGTCACGTAGCTTTATTTAGTAAATACGCAACAAATATTGAATATAAACTGATATGACATACCTATGAATAATTTTAGGCGACCATTTGAACTATTTTGAACATGGTGGGTTTGGGAAGATTTGACAGTTGTAATTACTTGTAATTTTGCCGCGCGTTATATGTGAGTAACAGATAACACAAAAAAAGTTTAAGATAGGTATTTCGATAAAAATAAATAATCTACAGATATTTTTAAACAAATGCTATGTTTCAAAACCTCCTTTAATGGAGGATACAAATGAAAGTTACACTATATAAATTATGTGTCTACCAATTGCATTGTTTATTTATTATTATTATTTAATACACTTTATTCTACACTATAAAAATCGTAGACAAGAATACAAAATTTGTTATTTATGTCCAGAGATAATCCAGAGTGTTGTTTCGGTAAACAAAGATTTTTTACAGCCAGCGCGAAGATATTTTTATCTGAGGTGGACGTTTGATGGATTTTTTTATAAATTTTTCGATGTAATTCAAATTTATCAGATATAAATATAAAAAATCAAGTATGTTTTATAAAAAAAAGAAAATTTTTCTTTCATTTCGTCGCACACAGACGGTTATAATATCAAAAATCAGTATGATTTCGCAGTAGTGGATTGACGTAACGTTATCGGCAAATAACATAAATTAAGTATCTACTCTATAATCCGTATCATTTATTATATTATGGAGTTTTCTAGGACTCTGTATACAAGACCTCTGCACGACCGACATCTACGGACCACATGCATCGCCCATAAGATTTTTAAATTAATCTATCCAAACGTATATTCCACAACTTTATTATGTAATAAGAACATAGACGTAAGACTAAGTGTATTCGTAAAAAGTATCTAGGTATTTATAATATGTATTATATTAATGCAATACACAATGAAAAGATATATGAAGCACTCCTTTAGAGTCGAAGGCTGTGAAATAATAGCTTTAACCTTCCCAATGTAGATAACATGCACTCGTCTTTCAATTTTATTAATTCCAAATGAAAAGTATTATGTACCTTGCATGTACACTGTTATATTGTACTCTTATCAAATTATAAATATGTACGATACGATATAAGACGACATTGTACCTATGGAATGTAATAATAGTTGCATGAACAAAACACAGGGCTGTCTGTCGATCTACTTTAGCCACCTTTATGAAGAAAGGGCTAGAGATGTACACGAAGTATAATAATGATTATCCTTATATAACAGCACTATTATAGCCAAGACTTTCATATCGTCGTTAGACAGTTCACAGTTATACAGCCTTCTTCATGATGTTTTCTTTTGTATTTTCATTTACCGAAGAATTACTAATATGCGTATAGTTCCATAGCATAAATTCCATCCGGTAACTACTTTTAAATCTCAAAGTATCTCTATTTTTATTACTTGTCTTTGGCTGAGCGAGATTACGCCAACGCCATAACCAAAAAAAATGCGCATTTTTTGAATACATTGTCATGCGTGTAGGAATCGAATGCAAGCCCTACCGTGCAGAAGACATCGTTCACACCACTAAGATGTCAGTGTTAGTCTTGCTAGATAAGTTAATAGGATGAAATTGCTTTAAGCGAATAGATTACCTATTTACATCGTATCGCACATTCCCATAATGTATTTCCTAAGTTAATACATATACAATATAGGTATGGTATTGTATTATTAAGTTGATACAATAGTATTCTAAGTAGACCCAATTTTAAGCCTGTAAGGGTACATAATGCTTTTGATTTGGAAAGTTCCCATTTTCTCACCTTCGAGTACAAATTTAATTTATTCCTATTACGAGCCTTCAACTATTTACCTATTTATGTAAAGTACTAATTTTTAAGTAGTTTCCCAATAAATTAAAAATATTAATAAATCACACAACATTATTGTACTAGGTATGATAAAAAAAAATATAAATTTTAATTAAAAAATATAATTTGGTCGTTTCGTGACATAGGTAGTACCTATTTTGTAGAATAAATAGACTGTTCAAAATATATAAAAATATTTGTATTTATTGAAATATATAATTATGTATAAAATTAGCTTATTGATTTATATTTTTATCAGATATAAAATTGTAGTAGGTCCATTAATCCTATGTTGCTATGGAATTAATAAGATAAAAAATCCCACTAGTGTAATGTTTATTATCTAGCATGTATTTGTTTATCTTTTCTATTACTTTGATATAGATTTAATTTTTAGAATCAATGAGATTTATACATACATTATAATGTTGTGTGCATTATAAACTTAAGCAATAATTGATACATTGAATGATCCAAATATAAGAAACCAGTTTTATATGATACCTAATGCTAATAAAATGAATAAAATTGTTATATAAATATTATGTACTGACCTAAAAAATATTACGTAATAGCTATGCGGTACCTAAAAGCAAAAATATGACAGATATAATAAGTAACAGGAGCCTGTCATATTTTTGCTTACGGAAATTTGAGAGACCAGCCAGACGACGAAGAAAAATAAAAATAGTTTATTTTGTTATTTAAATCGACATTGTATGGAATTTAAATATTAAATTCTATTTTGAGAGTTTCTAGTCAACGCACAAATTGTTTAACTTCACACGATTTAATTAATTTAACATCTTCGTATATGTTTATTTATTTAAACTTCTATGTAGGTGCCTACCTGACATACATTTGTACAAAAGGCAGTCTAAGCTAAGAGTATCAATTATATACCTATGTTTTAAAGATAGGTACGTAAAATTTATGTATTTTTTGTTTTAAATAAATTATTTTTGTAAAAAATCTACTTAGATAGAATAAAAGATGGACCTAGATGTAAGGTCTCTCAAATCTTCAGTTCTGTTAGGAATAACGTTTAAGACCTATATACCTTCTTAATGTAGTACTTTAGCTTTGTATCACTTTCTACTGTTGCATTTTATATCTAGACCATAAACTTACGAATTCTTAAACTATGTCATTCATAGATATATACTCACAGATGTCATTAAATGAACTGATAAAACCTTATTAGGTTATGTTTAATAAAAATTATCAATCCCATACAGATTATAAAGCTTTCATTTTGGACTTTTATATAAAAACTATCGACATTCCCAAGTTGCATCGTTAAATCTTGTTTTAAAAAAAGTTAACGTGTAATTTATCTATTGTGTTACTCATTACAAAATGTCAATTAACTAATAAATTGTTGTCATTTTGTTATAAATAACACAATAATTACTGACAAAAAAGTCAAATAATTAATTGGCATATAATTGATTATATCGCTTGTGTGCCCAAGGTCGTATGTGGACTCCAGAACTTTTTATTTCATTTTTTTATTTATACGTAAATAATTTTTGTGTTCCCAAACAGACTGATGTGATGAAAAACTGTAAGTAAACTCATTAAATTTATTCTAACTCATTAAGATTAAGTTGATTGCTATAGGTGCAGAATAGGAGATGTTATATGACTGTCTTAAATGCAGGAATGTATTTCACAAAAATAATTCCTGGACATACACTTTTCATTTGTAATATTCCAAATTGTTCATTTTCCTTCAGGCCAAGTGTAATATATTATTAGGTTGTAAATTGAAAAATTTGTTTAACTTTTTACTACACTCACGGTATGGGATTGTTATTGCATTTAAAATTTATCAAATGACTCTTTCAGGTAACTATAATATAACCTTTCGTAGAGGAATTGTAACAGACAATAATAGCGACCTTAACATCCGATTGTGTATTTTTTCACTTTTCCACATTGTGTAATCTACTGTTAAACACCTTGTAACTTTCGTCACTATTCAGATATGTAACGTTCAAAATAAATGAGAATATAAAATTATATGGACTTTTATTTAAACCGTTTACCTTGGGTTAATGGTGGTAACTGAACATAAAACACATGGAAATAAAAAAAAAACGTTAAGTTACAATTCATGGCGGATGACACCTTAGGGATGCCACCAAAGTCCCTGGCGTTAGGCACCTCAGCGGTACCATGAAATAGGTACGTATGAAAAAGAATTAGGTACCTACTCATTTATATTTATATTTTTGTTTATAATTCTAATTTTACAATCTTAGTTCATATTTCAATGTTTATTATTTATAATTCAATGATTTTAATATTAATCATATCTGATGACATGTTCACAATATCTCCATTGACTTATGAAAATCTATTTAATGTTGACTGTTTATAATTATGTATGTGTTAATTAGTGTAATAATAATTGATTGACTGTCGTTCTAATTAACAATAAACAAGTAAATAAATAAATAAATAAATAAATAGTAAAGTACGTTATTTCAGGTATTGTACTCATTACTATATGAGAACATTAAAGTACAAGAAACCCATTTCGCATGATTGGATTTATTTGTGATTTTGAAAAGTTTAGTCGTTTTCGTTTCTGGCTCTCTAAACGAAACACGTCCAAACATTTTGTGCTTCATTCTAGAAAGTTGTAATAGAGGTTTGGAAAAACTTATAGTAAGGACTATGCTCTCATTAAGAAAGGTAGATAATGAAGAAATATAATAATACAAGTCATATTGAAAGAGCAAATTTTTTAAATTGTTTTAAGAAGGAAGTTAACTCAAGTAGACCAGGCAAGTTATAATCCTACTACCAAAAAATTACTATTCTTACGATTGATTACAAATTGTTGACAACCAACATTAATTATTTTTTATTTAGATTTAACATTGTCACAGAATTGATTTTACTGTAATAAGAAAAAATATTAACCAAGCAATGTAACAATTTAATAAATAAAATAATAATATTAAAAGATCCCAGCAGTGGGTCAATTATAGATTGTAAGGATGATGATGATTAAAACATCTTCTCCTCGTTTCATAAATTATCTACGAGGCCAGCAAAATACAGTCTACAAAGATAAACATTAATACCCACACTCATAATTGCTATTCATTAATATGAGGCGCTTTACAAAATAAAAAAATATAAAACTATGTCTCATCATGGGAATCTCATCAATTCATCATCATCATCATATGTCTCATCATTTGAATTTGAATTTAGGAACAAATTTTGATGATAACGATATCTACTATCTAAATACCCATTTGTTTTGTGTTTCAACGACACACGTAAATTCAAACTAGTGAATCGACATTGAACGAAATGCCTCAGTAATTACTGGTGAAAGTAAAGTGCACCTTTAGGACAAGAGCTCGCAAGTAGAGCAAAGTGAATAAAGACATTACGGTCCATAATCAAACCCATTTCCATTTAGCATACATGACCTTCGAGTTTGCTTTGTCGAGAAATGGATGGATAACTTTGTTTCTGATGGACATTTTGCTGTTACCCTCGCGGTTTTTACAGCTTTACGAGAGCTTGGAATAGTCATCCAGAGAAGAACTTAAACTAACGAAGAGGAAGTAAGAGCTCTTCGAAAAATAGGGACTGCTGATGGATCACTTTCCACGCCTACTCATCATACATCTTTGTAGTCTTCATTAACATCATGAAGCTGAAGCAGGTTCAACCAAAACATGTCTCAGCTTCAGAATTAATCATAATCCTATCACCATGTACTTTCGGGATTAAATTGAGTGATAAAGTGCTTAGCGACCTTCAACAGAAAAGATCTGGGGCTTAATGTCGTCTGTTATACATCAGCAAGCACCAATTTATTTGGAATCAAGGGTCAATTAAAGCCTTTACACTAATTTCAGTAAGGTACCCCATAGGCAGGTGAGATTGGCTTGAAATCAAGGTTAAGCTATTAAGTGATTGTTCATCAGATTCCCAACCGCGTCCGGTATTGTCTAACCCAATAAACCACTCACAATTTACAAGTTGTCGATCAATAATCGTTCCAAGCGATTTTATCTGCCATCTATCAAAGGTCTCCAGAGAATGATTACAGACAAGAAGCGGAACATTTAAACGAAATGTCTTTGTATCGAATACTTAAAAAGCCTCTCTCGAACGATGGATTTAATTTAAACAAGCGCGACGAAAGCCTGGAGGATTTAAATGAACTTTATCTTTTAATTGCTGTTTACTGTCTAACTTTCTTTTGTACAAATCCTGGGAGACTAGTGTCTGTGGTGTGCCTGTAATCTGATGTTACATAAAATGCAGAATCACTAATTGGGCTAAACAAGCTGGATTTTGTTGACGAGATTAAGTAAATAATAGTTCGGACTTAGACTATCCTTGATTCTTAGAATATCCTTATTTAAGCCGACTTGCATTTGGGGCATCCTGCTAAACAACGAACGAAAGTATAGCGGTAAGTCTGAATTAGAAAAAAAACTGTATTTATGTAACCATCGTAAGGAAACCTGCAACTTGAGAGAGTTCTCCATTATGAGCATCATGATCTTCATTGAAATTAATCATCCTGGTGGCGTCTCAATTTGAGAGGAGACCTAAGCCTAGACTTATAGTAAGTTACTGTACTTTACTGTATATGACTACATCAGACAGTACACAACCATCATAGAATTAGAAATATATTTAAGGAATGAAATTTACTTAGCCGTTAGTTATAGACATAATATTGTTTCTATGTAATTATTCCACAGTAGCTAAACAACGGACGGCCCTTCGTGAATTTCTTGTGTAAACAATACGTGAGTGCACTGCTAGTAACCCTGTTGAGTTTCCTTGTCAATATTTGAGTTATATTACAAGTACAGTAGTGAAGGTCCCTTTTCTAATTTTGTATACGTAACAGGCGTCCACTTAGCTTGATTACATGGTTTAATGGATCAAAATTCATATATCATCATACTTGAGAGTTTTGCAGAATGTTCTCGAAGGTGCTTGAAGTCTGCCAATCACTGGACGAGTACTATACTCTCCTGCATTGTGACAAGAAACCTAAGCTCGGAATGAGTCATTGCTGTTACCATCATGATAGCTAACTGCTTAGATACTTTTTTTGGTACCGGAGGGGGGAGTCATTGCTGTTACCATCATGATAGCTAACTGCTTAGATACTTTTTTTGGTACCGGAGGGGGGAGGGGATCATCTTTTAAAATACCCGGCCATTCAGTGGACTGGCCCCGGT
>DWPQ01000947.1:0-13824 GCA_018251795.1 Perichares adela | reverse complement strand
CAATTCATTGTTTATGATTACTCTGTACTGACATGATGTTTTCATGATCTGCTTAACATTTCATCGCCGTATTCCAGGGCCCTAATACGAATTTGCTGAGGCGATGATTTAACTCTCGAAGTGTAAAACTATTAATCGATTATTCTATTTAATCGATTTATCTTATCTATATTCATAATTTCGTGACGGGGTACGGTAGACTCGATCGCAACCTTACTAAATAATAAAACATAAAAAAATATAAGTTTCGAGTCGACAACATATACCCGCATAATTCGTTAAATCGAGTAATTTGTTAAATTCTAATGGTGCTGGCTTTCTTCTCGTAGTATGATATTGTAACTATTATTAAGATATAGGTTATAAGCACCCGTTAATTTATAAGTGCATATATTCATATTCCCCCAAAAGACATCTTTCTTAATACTGAGCCTATCCTTGTATATAAAATTCTCGTGTCACAGTGTTAGTTGCCAAACTCCTTCGAAACGGCTTGGCCGATTTTTATGAAATTTTGTAAGTACATTCAGTAGGTCTGAGAATAGGTTGTAAACTATTTTCATACCCATAAGTGATAAGTGTGGCCCACGCTCAACATTTTTTTATTTTTAATTTAAGGTAATTTTTTTTTTATGATTTGGCACCAAATAATACAGATAGATAGCAGATTTGTATAATCCCAATTTTCACCTTTCTATCACCAACCTCAATTTTTTTACGCCAACTGTTATATGGCGAAACAACGTTGGCGGGGTCAGCTAGTCTATATATAAATACGTGAAGCGAAAACTGTCAATCCCTTTTTACGAAAATTGTGCGGAGGTCTATGAAATTTTGCACACTTATAGTTTATGTGTAGGAGAAGTGCAGAACGGTAATATTTTTCAATAATAATGCTTAAAAAGTACATTAAATCAATAAATTAAACATTACACGCACAAAGACACACCCACATGCATACTCGATATACGTATACAATTTTGAAGTTATTATCATGTTGGACGAAAATTATATTAAATAAAGTTGTATTATTTTTATCATCTGAGAATAGAGGTTTCAAGATTACATTCCAACATCTTAAAATGAGTTATGGTCGAAATACCACCACCACGCAATCTCTAGTATAGAGAACCAGAAAGAAAAAGAAAGATTCCTTTCTCTACCCGCTGACTTAAAAAGCGTTAGACATCAAACTAAGAGGATATATCTTTTGTCTGTTGTTTTTTAGAAACGCCTGACTAAATAAATAAAAAGTGTTAGATGATAACTTAACCTCTCCTACATTTAACTTTTTACTGCTCAATGAGGGAAATCTTTGAGATACCCGATCTTTATATTCATTGATTTATTGCATGAACGGAGGCAACACTAAATATATATTTCGTTAAACTATGAAATTCCTGGGAGAAATAAAAAATGGGAAACAAAAATGAAATATGTCAAAAACCTAAGAAAATCAAAAAATCCGACTGCGAAAAAACGAACAAAAAAAACTATTTCTTTCTGAAAAACACTTATGCAAAACATAAACACACGGAATTGCGGCTTGTCTGTCTCTATCTGTCTGTTTGTTCCGGGTAATCTCTGGAACGACTAGACTGATTTTGACGGGACTCTCACTAGAGGATAGCTGATGAAATAAGGACTAACTTAGGCTACTTTTTATCTTAGAAATCCCGCGGGATTCGGATTTACGCGAGAAAAACTTTGCGATGCATTGATAATCTCTGGAACGGCACGACTGATTTTCACTGGAAGATAGCTGATGTAATAAGGACTAACTTATATGCTACTTTTTATCTTAGAAATACCGCGGGTTTCGAATTCACGTGGGCAAATCACGAATATTACTTAAAACCCAAATTCCTCGTCAGTGTTTTGCAATTGAATTAAATCATAAACGGTATTATCAAACGCAATTCAAGCAATATTACATACCGTATGACCAATACATTACGTTTAATTTCAAAAGACAATTGACACGAATTGCGAATAAGCAAAAGTTGCGCAACGAACGAAAATTATTTCCTAATCATTACCATGGAATTGCGCTGTAAACACCCTTTATTGGATCATTAATTATTGCTTACACTTTAGTCGTCAACCCATAATTGTCCCACTACTGGGCTCGGGTCTCCTCTCATACTGAGAGGGTTTAAGACCACAGTCCACCACGCTGGCCAAGTGCGGGTTGGCAGACTTGACATAGAGAACACTATGGAGAATTTTCACGTAAGCAGGTTTCCTCGCAATGTTTTCCTTCACCGAAGCAACAGATAATTAATTTCTTTTCAAGTGTAATCTACCAAATATCTTGAATATCAGATTTAACTTGTAATTTTTTTGTTATACTTATAGGTTGTACAATGGCAAGGCAGCTGAAAGTGAGCTGAAGCAGATATCATCCGACCAGCACACGTTTGGACAAGATCTGGTGAAGCATAACTTGGTCGTGTTCAGGAATGGTGAAGGGGCATTAAAGGCGAGTAATTATGCGAATCATGTGATGATATTTAGCAAAACTATTGTGCATGAGCACACGGAAGGTTTCTGAGTTGGCACGAAACTTTTTAGTCAGATGGCGCCACTGTTTCAATGAATTTGGCAAAACGACGTTTGCGGGGACAGCTAGTTTAACATATAATTATCATTATAGGTTCTACCAGAATTAGTGGACGTGGTACCAGAAGCGAGACTGAACCTGGCCGGCTACCGGCTACGTCACAGGGAGCCGCTGGAAGCACGCGCTCTGTTGGAACCACTGCAGCCGACATCTCCTCTCCACTACATCTTGAGAGCAGTGGTTGCTGTTAGGCTTTACAATGAGACTGGAGACGTAAGTAATTGGAACGTGATTGAGGCGAGAATGTCAAATAGAAGGATACCAGGTACCAGGAAATAAGCGGTTCTTTTCCTTTACTCCTTGGATGAGAATGTTGGTACCGCCCCTGGTGAAGAAGATATGCATGGGCAATGGTGACCACTTGCCATGTCTTGTTCCGCCTGCCTGTCCGTCTGTCTGTTTCCGAGAAATGCAATGATAGCCTAGTTGTTTTCACACCGCACTAACATTAAGACAATTATAGGCTGTGTTATTCATCTTGTTGATGTTGCTGTTGTTGTTGTTGATGTTAATTTTGATATTGTTGTTGTTATCGATGTTGATGTTAATTTTGATATTGTTGTTGTTATCGATGATGATTACGATATTATGGTCGATATTATCGATGATGATGACGATATTGTGGTCGTTGATATCGATGATAATAATGATAATTCTCGTGACATGTAAGGAGGAGCAAATGAAGTTAGCTCAGCAGAGCTTCCACCTGGTGGGTAGTTCGGCGTCGGAGTGCGACACCATCCCGGGACGGCAGTGCATGGCCTCCTCGTACTTCCTCGCGGGTCAGTTCGAGGAGGTGCTCGTGTACCTCAACTCGATCAAGAGCTTCTTCGTCAACGATGATACTTTCAACTTCAACTATGCACAGGTAAGAACAATTTTATTGTTAGCCCGGTATTAATACCAAATGTAAGCTTGATGAGCTTGAGATGATTACTGTAATGGATATATTAAAAGAGGTCTCTGTGCTGGTGAGATTCTTTCCTCGTTTAATGATAAAGCACTTTTCCGAAACGGTAGCACTTAGTAGCATAAAAATAATTGCGTAAGTGACTCAATGTTCCTGAGATATACAATTGCAAAGAAACATCTGTCCGCATGAAACTGTAAAGGCCGCTAGAACTATGTCTATATCTAGAAAAATGTCTATCAGGAGCAACAGAAAAATAGGACACCCCGCTGTGATATTAACTGGGCTGAACTAATATTTCTATTTCTATGAAACATAAAAGTCAAACTTACTGTTTTCGATCCGTCTTCATTAGATCTAATCTCTTTACCGAGACTTCAATGTGTAGCCACCATTGTAAACGTGAATTTGAGGTCGAGAAAAGCAGAATTAATCAGTTAAAAACAAAACTTTGCTACTACTTTTAAGCAGCAATTTCTCTGTCCTGTAGGCCAAAGTGGCGACGGGTTTCTACCGCGAGGCCGAGGAGGTTCTCCTGAGCATCCAGGACGAGAGCATCCGCACCTCGTTCACGTACCTCGCGTGTTTGTGCAGGTGTCACGTTATGAATAAGGAAGCGCACAACGCATGGGAGATCTGTGTTAAGGTCATTTGGATTTTTTTCTGTCAATATCCGACAGACCAAAGGTAAGCTGTCATCGTCATCATGGACGTCTCTAACTTACTTATTAATGTTTGTTTTGTTATTCCAGTCTGCAGGTACCCCCGATAGCTTCGCCCTGCTGCAGCTGGTAGCCAATGACAGTTACCGAATGGGACAGTTCTTGGTTGCTGCTAAGGCTTTTAATATGCTTGACAGGTAAACCAATGTAGAGTTTGGCGATGTGGAAACTTGTTTTCTTCAGAATTATTTCAAAACCCTTCAAAAAAAGACCTCTTGTTATGTCATATAATCAGTCTGCTCTATTATTCCAACTGTAGACTCTTTGACACTCACTCTTAATTCTAGAAGGAGGATGGTAAGATACTTCGAGAAATAGTAACTGATCTGTAAAATTGTCGATACAGGCTGGACGGTGGTCCAGAGATGTGGGAGGGTCTGAGGGGAGCGGTGTGTGGGTGTGCGCAGGCCGCCGCCGCCAACAAGTCGGGTGCTGCAGCCGAGCTGAGAGATGCACTCGCGCTCCTAAAGGGGCCCAGGGCCCACCCGAGAGCGGACCACATCGCGAGACCCATCACCCGCTGGGCCCAACAGAACCGCATACCTGTCTGATTGGCGGAGAGCCGTGCTTGTGCAATCGTGTAGGGTAGATGAGGGTAGTTGTGCATTACAAACTAATACGTGACACAAACTGATGATATGTACTGGTATATTACGTTATACAATAAAAAGTTGTAACTATTTCCATTTTTTTCTTTGCAACAATATCTTGTGTTTGAACGCGTAAATAAGTTATGTATAAACTGTGGGTAATAAATTATTTTATACGCAATAAGTAATTGCTCTGTAGTTGAATCTTAAGTTAACGAAATCTCTAATATCTCTAAATCTCTAATAAACGAAATTCAGTCTCCATGCAAAGATATAGAGGTGAAGATTATAAAAATATTCAAATAGTGGTGAGGTTATCTGCATGATTACTTGTAATTTTTACCATCTAAAATCAACCGTATTTTGGTTTCTACGCCGAAAACTTGCATAATAAGCAGGTCCGCTTCCTTACTGCCCGGCAACTCGTCTGTCATTTCGTTTCCATAGATAGAACTCCCGAGGTTCCAAGATTTGGAAAATTGTTCACGACCAATTCGGAGTCACCAACTTTTATGCACGCTTCAATATATTAAGCAAAATATAAAATCCGACCTTCTGTACGTATTTGTAAAAAGTCAGTAAAAACATAATTTTATTCATAGCACGAGCTGTATCTAAAAAAGATATGTTCAATTTTGGCCAAGTTAGGTGTCTAGAGAAACGGAAATGGCTAGTACACGCGTATGCCCTTAGTAAAAGTTAAAACATGTTTCCTTCAAACGATACCATACCAAATGGTTTCGAATTGCATATTTATAGAAAATATTGCTCAATAATACAACGGTGCGTTTATATACATGTAGAAAACACGTACAGCCGTTCTGTTGGATACCGTTCGTAAAATAATGAATTTCTTCAAAAGTTAAAAAAAATGGGGGCTGTGACGACGTGATCACAGCCTAAACCGCTGATTGGATTGTGATTAAAATGTCATACGGAGATACTTCAAGGTCTTAGCATGAAAGTTCACTACTTTTTCCCCATTTTGTTTTCCAGGAATTACATTGTTTTACGAAATACATAAAAATAATGCTCTACAACATTGTCCTAATCCATTGGCTGCTTTTCCGGGTAGGAGTAAGTCTGCCTCTGACGGGGCGACTAAAAATTTGTGTCGATAATGTCCACGTGACAGTTACCGCATCCCATCAGAAGGCCCTTCTGCTCATTTCCCAGCTATTGACAAGAAAAAAACCAGAACCGAAACATGGTCCACACGATAAACGAACTCTGAAACATAATTAGTACGTTGATATCCAACATTCGTATCACAATTTTATTTAGTGTTTGAATATTAATAAATCAAACATTCAAGCATTCGTTAATATACCTGGCTTATCCTAACTGGTAGATAAATATCTTAATTAAACACTTATTAGCCCATTAATTGGTTAAACTTATTAATTCTCGAATTATCCGATTTTAAAACCGCAATTATACCTTAAAGATTTTTTTTTTATCGGCCTTTTTGAATAATACCTTTTTTTTATTTCGAAGGGCTGTCGATATAACATAGCTGCCACCTAATGATAAGTGGACACCGTCGTAATAGACATAGACAATACCGGAATACAACACCACCAGCCGTGAAGATATTCGTATATTTCGATCAAACATAATTTGGTTGCGTCCTCTTACCGCGCATACAATGTGTAAAGTACATCGATCTTTTATGGGGCTCGCTGTGCATTTTTATAACAAAATCCTAAAGTTGATACGTGTGATTTTTGAAGACGTTGAGACTTTGAAAGTGAAATGTATAAAAGCGTAACTCGACAGTTAGAGTAACTACGAGTATAGTGTTGATGAATATACAAATCAAAAATAAAAAGATCTAAAGCTTGTTCCGATCAGGTTATGAATAGTATATTATCCTTTTATAAGAAGTGCTGATGAGTTTCTTTCGCCGCTTCTTCTTGTTCATGATAAAGGACCAATCCTAGCACACATCTGTTTTACCTCCCTATATTAATTGACGTTCATAAACATAATCTGTATAATAATTCTTATAATCTTTAATCATGATTTATTTAAATATTAGGTAAGCACTATTTCAAAAACAATGAAACTCTATATCGGAATTCCTCCAAGAGGTCCTTGAGTTACCAACACGTTGTACCGTACTGAACAACGGTTGATGTTATAGCTCTAGATTCTAGATCCCTGTTGAAGGTCGCTGGGTTCTATAACACCCAGTTTAATCCCAAAGGTATACATCGTGGGATTTTTTTTTCCTGTCCGATAATTCGCTACGTATGATAATTCGCTTTACGTCAATATAGCGTGGTATTGGGTCAACGACGCCCTTAATATAGAAAGGTATAATTTCCTTCGGCCAGTCTGATTTACTGCCATGTTCCGGACCAGTTTTTACATTATTTACGCATATCTAGCATTTATCTCGTTGAGACAGACGCGGCTAACGGTTACATAGATATTTAATGACTCTCTGACATGTGCGTATCTGGGTAAAGAATCTACAAATTATTATTTATCGTTCTGCAATAAATAAACTAAATTGGTAAGTATGTTAAGAGATATATTACGTGTTACTGCACTGCGGAGGTACTTTTTTATGCGAAAATCCGAAAAGGAGATTTCCGTTTGGGATAAGTAGTAGGTTCTTCTGTTAACATTTCTTTACTGTTCATATAGAAGTTACTAGAAGAAAGCCCGGCTTCGCTTGGATGTAATATGATTCTTTTGGCAAAAGTTTCTAATTCAAACAGAGTAAATCACTTAAGCAACAAAAAACGTAGAACAGAGTACGAGATGGATTCACTCAAACATGGCAAGACTTTTGTTTCATTTTACACAGTCATGTAAGTCACAGATAAATTTGGACACTTTGTTTTTCAAATGAATGGCCAGGCTTATGTTATTTACTAAGTACTTAAGATATCACTTTGTCAGTGACGTTTCGCTAGATTGGTCAATATGGTGACTGGCATTTGTCCGTCAGCACCATTAGAATTGAACAAAATACTCGACAATCCGAGTTTCGTTGACTAACTAGTCGGCTCTAAATCTTAATTTTTTATGTTTTATTTTATTCAGGTAAGGTTTCGGTTGAGTCTATTATAGATTAACGAATAAGGTGCGCTACGCTAGGAAAGGTCTTGAATTGCTGAGCACATATCTTACATTTTGCCAGGATAACATAAGACCGAACGTAATAAAACACAAAATTACCGCAAAAGTTGTATTTTATTTATTAACTACATTATATTTACATGTACATGATACAACGCGTCAAGATCAAGTCCATGGCAACAGTCAAAGCAGTACGAAATAAATAAAGATATATCATATTCCATGCAGAGCACAGGCGAGGTCATTAGGTCTACTGTATCGCTGATCGGTATACTAAAACAATCCAGTATAATACTATAACAATCCCACAACCTAAACAGCTTAAAATCTAAGCTTTCAATCTGATACCAAAGTTACTTCCACATAAGCGTAGTCGACAGCTTCTACAGCAACTTACATCACCTTCTGGTGACTGTAAGAGCTGAATACAAACTGTATTCGGTATACGTGTCATCCGAAGCTGGGATCCGTCCCAGCATTCCACGGAGCACCACGTCCAGACCAGTCCAGCAGGTCTTAACCGACCAATCGTTTCCCTTTATAAAACCAACATCTAACAGGAGCTTTCAACTTTCTGGGTGGAGGTTCGTCTCGATCAGCGGTAGAGTAGAAGGGTGCGCGGTGTGACTAGCCCCAGGGGTGGCCGACGGCGGGGAGGGTGTACTTGGCGACGGGTGCTGCTACAGCGACGGGGGCGGGCGCTACTGCTATCTTCGCCACCGGTGCTGCGATTGCCACGGGAGCCTGGAAGAATGATATAAATTTCAAGCTCTTCTGACTCTAAACTTGATAACTGTTTCCAGCTCTATTTAGTTCTATTTAAGGAGCGGGTTAGTATGTCTAGTTGATCTAACCGCTTAATTGATGGAGCTAATTTATCATAAAAGAAGCGAAACGAACCTCCTCAGGATTGCTATTTGCGACGTCGAACATGATTGCTGCTGTTTTTGTTCTTCATGATTTGTTGTTTGTAAAATAATGATTAATGATTGCATAGCAATAAGTATCGGCTAATTACTGTCGATACTGTAATAAACGATACGAAATTAGTACTAAGCGAAAGAAGGTAACTAGATTAATTCGTAACCGAGGCTTACTACATATTACCGATAAATTAATGTCGAGTTATAAACGAAAAGTCTCATCTCTGTATTTGTATGCATGAGTAAGAAGTTCTGTTGCAGGGATGTGAACGTATTTTTTTATTAACCTTTATTGTTGAATACAATGGGCCGCTAAATGTTAGGTATTATCTACCAATGAAGCTAGAGTGATGTCGCTGAGAATGTGAATTTATTCTGGCTTTTTAAATAACTTACCGCATGAGAAGCGCCTGTCCTCTCCACGACTGCGTTGAACCCATTGATCTTATCTGCGGTGTAGGTGACCTTGCGGACGTGGCCGTCAGGTTCCACCAGGCTGTAGGAGCCGTGGACTACGCCGTTCTGCAACGTCTCGGCTGCATCCTTGTGATCGCCCGTCGCGGGGTCCGCCACGCCGTATGAGAAGCTGTATGCTGGGTTGGGATCTATTGGCTCCGCTTGAACTACCTGGATTTGCGGATATTCCGGTTCAATAAAATAAATGAATTGCTGTTTTTAGTTGATGAGTTTTGGATCTAATACTTAAGTTCTTTGGACACACAGGACAGACATTACAGGACTCCACGGAACGTCTAGTGGCGCAAGGCAAAGTTGAGGGTAAAAGGTCTCGGGGACGCTCTCCAACAAGATGGACATCATTAAAACTGTAACGTAAACGATTGCTCTCACTTAGCCAAATTGTATCAAATTGAATAGTCACATCTATAATCGAATAATGACAAAATATCATCATTGATGAATTGATTGAATAACCGGCCCTTAGTATTTTGAATGTGTTCCCTTGTAGATCACACATCTCAATTATTGAAGATGTTTGGGTATCAGAATTTAATTTAAAACTTACTTCAATGAAGGGAAACATTGTGAAGATACGTTGAAGAACTGAGAGTTCTCCATATTTTTTTAAATACATCCGCTCGTATTTATTTATCGCATTCTATTCAGCGTTATATGTGCACAGAAAGTCCCGATTTAAAAAAAAAGTTTGACCTCTGAGTCTGTAAAAAAAACCTCCGTGAACTAAAACGATCAAAAAATATTCAATGTTAAGATCATGCCCCGTGAACATCATAAGACTTACTAGTAACAATGTTAAAAGGGCCTGCGACTAGGCAAAAATCTTAGCCGTTAGTGTTCACGCTATACGACATCTTAGAAATGTATGAAAGTGACATTCGCTGCGGAAATGTATTATGTCGCGTCAAACACATTTCCGCAGCGAATGTCACTATCACTAAGCTAAGATTTTTGTCTAGGCCCTTGGATATACTATACCGGTGCGGCGTAGGCTTTAACAACTGGCGCGGCGATTGCGTGTGCGACAGGCTGTATCGCAGGTGCTGCTATTGTGTGCGCAATGGGGGCCGCTATCGTGTGTCCGATGGGAGCCGCCAGCGCTGCGCCATAACCGTAGCCGTCGTAGATGCCCGGCGCCGCCTTCGCCACGGCGCACGCGCAGCATAAGATAAATAACTGGACACAATCAATTGTAAATATTTAACACAGAAAGACAATTAACATAAATCCGTAAATCCTTAGATGTATAGAGTGGTGTTTATCCCTGATCTTCCAACCGTGATAACTATAAAGTCTGCTCTAGCGAAATAACATTATGTATTCAAGCAGAAATAATAGGTCTAAAATATATTTAAAAAACAATAATATCGGCAAATAATGCTTGAACCATTAATAACCATTAACCTCATATGGAACAAAGAACAAAATAAATGCAATACCTGATCACTTATTTGCAAGTTTTTTTTATTTATTATCACCTCTTAAATGAGCAAACAAAGGGGCAAACTTAATGCCTAATGACATTCTCTACTCTACCTGTCAGATTTATGTAATAAATATATCTGCGACTCTTTTTACTTCTGAAAAGCTATGCCTTCGTTGTATGCATCAGACAAAAAATTGTCTAAGTTATGGTATGGTAATGTGTTACAATAAACATATTATTTATTTGATATAATTTGTTTATAATTTACCTTAGCGTACATGACTGTGCGTGCACTCGTCTGGAAGTCGGGACCACGTGTGGTGTGTGCTCCACACGCATGCTATATAAAGGATTTGCGCTCGGAGCGGAATACACTTGATACAGATTTCGTAACCAAGGATACAGCGACTTGTCCCAACAAACTTAACGCATGAAAGCATGACATATGTGCTTTAGGGTTAGTTTTGCAACTTGTTGAGTTATGATTATGTTACATTTAAACAGAACACTGATACTACGATATTAAGGATTTCTGATATCATTTCAAAGTGCCTTCTTAATGCGTAAGCCCCTAATGCTTGGATTTGAGATTATTGTGGGTCAACGTAAATATTTTAGTATCAAATACGGCAGTGGTCTGAATACTTAGTGCAGTTAAGAACTCGGATTAGCTCGAATTCTAAAATTATGTTCCTATATCGAGTGTGGGATAGAATTTGCGTATATTAATACTAATTAATTTGTTTCTGTTGTAACAAAATCGACTACAAATTAAAAGACAAGTAGTGAAATTGAATAAAACGGGAAAAACAGTATCTGAACTGAAACAAATCTGCTTTTGTTTCAAATTAGTATTTTTTTAAAATAATTGCAGCAAATTATTAATTGGTCACATAATACAATTCAATACTACAATAATAATAATTAATTGATCTACTTTTAAAAATTAGAAGCATTATGGGTGCACTTCGGCACAGTTACGCAAAGCCAATCTAAGTGAGATATATTTATTTTTCATTACAAATTGCTAGCCCGTCCGGCGGTCGCCTACATATGCTTTAAAAGGTACCAGCCCAAAAGATTAACTGATCCCCGATAAACGTTATTCGACTACCTTATTCGTTATAAACAAATTACTAGCGTCATTCAGCTTATTAAATTAGTTTCACAAGATCTGATCAATCGACGAACAAGCAGACGCATACGTCATTAACCCCACTTAATAATAACTAAATGAGCATTGCCGTCCTTGATCAATAGCAACAAAGGAATCACCGACGCGTTGCTTACATTATCCGTTGAGAAGGAAGGAGAAGTTGATAACATCTCTTGGCAATCTTCGCATTTCCCCCAAGAGCGCGATAACAGAAAATACCAAAAACCAAAAAAAAACGACTAATACCAGGGCCATTAATAGAGTAGTCGCATTATATCCACTGATTTCTGATGCAATGCACTCAACATTTGCACCGCAATACTCATACATGATACAGATTCGACGCTTGCTCTATTTCGAGCTGCCACATTTATATTCTTTCGAGAACATGTTCGATTCGCTGCTCAGATATCGCCTACGCGCTATGCGTTTTGCAAAATAAGGAAAACAAGGCTTTAAGGAACGAAATTAAATTTCGCGATGTATATTTTACCCGTTGTTTGATTTCTTCGTCTTTAAGGTAGGTTAGTTACCGTCTTAGATACCCCGGATTTAATTCAAATTCAAAATCAAAATCATTTATTCATGTCGGTATCACCAATAAACTTATGCACGTCAATTTTTGCTTCTACCACCGTTTCGGAAAGGTGCTTTATCATGGATGAGAAGAAACGGCGAAAGAAACTCTATGTATTCTAGTAGTAACTTTGATTTAACTACTTAAACCAATCAATGTTTTAGGTTACCCCTATGAGATATGAACAGGAAATCAGTGTCTTTACTAGGCGTCATCAACGTGAGAGTCGGACTTAGACATCGCCACCGCGTTCATCGAATGGATTGTCACGTTAGTCAAGTATAGAAAATAGAAATTCAATAAATATGTTTCTCCATTCAGTACACTATATCTGACAGTGAGCAGCGTTACCACACTACTTCTACACCTTATGAACCGAATAGTGGAACAATACTGTTCAAATATTTTTCATAAATTCTTCTGGATATTTTCGCTCTAGATAGAGTAGTCATGATTTGTATGGCACAATTAATTCGTGTCACAATTTCTCGCTAATTTGCTCTGTTGGTCATTTTAGTGCACTCATGCAATCAGCCGCTCACATCAGATCCAACGAAAGAATCATTTACCATGTGGCGTCGTACTCTCCACTTTGCCTTGTACGTCCACGATACATTACCTCTCATACAGACCGAAGTGGCCGAAGACCTTTTGCCGACATCTCAACCATATTTTTTCTTCAAATAATATTTGTTCGCAAGTTATGACCTTAAATTGTATGCTACAATGTAAAAGTCTAATACCTACGATATGTTATAAGACAAGCAACAAGTAGATAATTGTTAAGGTCACCTTACATCGGTACGGTGTAACATATACGTATGTATCATAAAACTGGCCCTTTAATTTCAAATACAGCGTGGTAGGATAGGGTCCAAGTGAAAGCGATAATATATACGTCTTTATTAACACGTCTCTCACTGCTGGGCTGGTATGAATATCATGTTACGGGAATACTGATTCAAAACTGCGTATAAAGTAAGCTGGGAACACTCGCCTACATGTAAGCATCTGAATGGAATCAGCCATCATTCTGGAATCTGAGAAATACCTCATAATAAATTGTAGAAAGAAAGGTGGAATCTACCCAAGCAGGTATAGAATGAGTACTGCGCAAATTGGGTAGATACAAGTAGGTACTGTTTAAGATGGATTCCTACAACCCAGTTTGATCCGAGTACAAACCATGTGGACCCACTGCGATCGCGAGCAAACTATACGACAGGCAGAAAGGCGTAAATTGGAAGCTCAATCAAAGGACTAAAATACAGAAAAATTAACAACCGTTGGGCCACTAGATGCTTCAACCCAAGGTCTTAAAATTGAT
>DWPQ01000946.1:0-13825 GCA_018251795.1 Perichares adela | reverse complement strand
CTATATCTCAAGTTGGACCAGACTGCTCACGGTGTGCCAATTTAATTTAAAATCGGTTATGTAGTTTAGGAATCCATAAGACAAACATCGTGACAGGAGATTTATATATATTAAGATAATGCAAGAAAAAGATTTAATTTCATAGTTATCATGCATGTTTATAGCTTATCAAAGTATGATATTATGTTACATACAAATGTATCATCCTTTCGTTGTAATCGCATTAAAAGCACAGGAATAATTTATAGATAACGGTAATGTCTCATTGCGTTCTTTCTAACATTATATTTTACCTTCAGTTTGTATACGTTACGATAAAATAATAAGTAGTTATTTTTCATTAATTGTAACAACATTTTTATAATACATATCTTAAAACAAGCATAATAACTTTTATTTTTTGGTTTTTAGTTTTCCTTCGTCATTAACTATTACTTAGTACACCTATCTAAAGCGGTCTAATGGTCTATACACATACATGGTATATACACATACACATTTATAGCTATGCATATAGTTCCAACTGTAATCATAGATGGCACCACATAAACAATTTCCCATTTTAGAGTGAAGTTGAGTCTCTATTTCAGTATATCTAAATGTACTCTTTGGTGTATACAGAGGTGTATTAGCAACCATTATGAAAGCGAATGGTATTTAATGTAATAGCGTTCTAAAGCGAAAATAAAACAATGTTTTAAATATCCCAACAGTTCAGATTTCTGAGCGGAAAGTTACCACCTAAACTCATTACGAAACACACTTATTGTGTTTCAATACCACCGCTAGACGAAAAGCAGGCTTTTCTAATGGTGACATTTATTGTTAAACATATTTAATAGAATATAGAAAATGCACTTACATTTATCATTTGTGTCACTTAGCGCGATTACATTGAAGACAGCAACAACTAAGATAACTGCACTAACACATCGGAGCGACATCTTTTCCAGATGCAAACACGACATTGAGATTATAAATGGCGAAGTTAGCTAGGTAGCTTTTTTGTGTTGACGAAATCAGAAAACATCGGAACGGTAAAATTTATAACTAGGTATCTATGTCGTTTACCGATAACTGACAGTCAATAATCGGACGAAAACGTTTAATGCGATTACGTGATCATATCGCACTGAGAACAAATTGTGATTATAAATTAGTGCCAAAAGGGTTGTGGCGTTAAACATAAAAAGAGTTATTGAGGATGCCATCGTCCACTTTGAAAAAATACGATTCTAACATTACGGTATTTTATGAATTGGTAGTGAAATAGCTCCTGCTTTTAAATGGCTGTAATTTCGGTAAAATTTTCAAAATTAAAAGTTTTCAGTGTCCTTTAACCCTTTTGTCGTTTGATTATGACTATGAAGTTAGCTAAAGCTTACGTCAGGATGTTAATGTTTTCTTTACGCGACGAGATCAGATGATGGTGTAGATGTACCATAAATGTTCAATTTTAAATGTTCGACTGAAGATCCATTTCAGACGCGGTCGCTATCTAGATAGTTCTGGTTAATCTGCAAAAGGTCTTGCTAGCAGTGGTTTCGAGATTGTAGTTATTCAATAATATTATCCCCTCGAGGTAAGATGTATGTATTTGAAAAGAGTTGGTAATCATGTGAACATGCTACTGTTTCATAATCGTCTCCTTTTGATTAATTATGCTATGTTGTGTCTATACAATGTGCCATCCAGGCCAGGGTCAGTGGGAAGAATTATATTTTACAATATAAATTAATCGAAACGACAATATGAAATGTAATTATTTATTTAATATTCTAAACCATTTCACATAGATCCAGTCTTCTGAAGTTACCAGTATAATCGAAGCAACGCTTAAAAAATAGTCAATGTGACAAGCAGTGACCGCAATGAGAATACTTTTTAAGAACACGCTTACATTTTAAGAACAGCTATAACCGGACCATTCAAACCGGACTGTGTGTAGGCCTATTTGGTTCGGTAGACATTTTCCAACCCGTATACTAAAACTAACTTAGTAAATATTAATTGGAATAATGCGAAAAATATATTCATATTGTAGTAAATATATTTGTTTTATATAGAAATTAATTGACACTTGCTTTTCGGTGAAGGAAAACATCGTTGGGGAAACCTGCACACCAGAGTGTTCTCCATAAAGAGTTCTCGAAGGTGTATGAAGTCTGCCAACCCGCACTTGGTTAGCGTGGTGGACTATGGCCTAAACCCCTCTCTGTGTGAGAGGAGACCCGAGCCCAACAGTGGGACAATTATGGGTTGATATGTATGTATGTAAATATATTTGACAAATTAAATTTTATTGTCTAATTTATGACGCTTCGTATCCATTGCAGATAGTGAAGAACCTTTGTGTTGACGGTGGGTAACCTAATATGACCGTATAATGAGAAACTCATGATCCCAACTATCTCTGTAGTTCGATTGTTCTTTTGCATCAGTGCGCCGCCCGAGTCCCCTGGAAGTGTAACAACAATGTTTTAGCGTAAAGTTTTCAAAGACGTTATTGGCAATCCTATAATGTTAGACCAGTGGTCAGCATGGTGCGGCTGTGGCACAAATATTCACGGAACGCATAAAGGTACTACTTTTATGTAGTATAATAATAATATAAGTTTACTAAACAAGTAGGGTTGGCTTCCAATTTATTTTTATTATTGTAAGAAGACTTTGGCTTTGGCTAACAAGTTTGCCAACTGCTGTATTACACGAATTCACATGACTGAATGCAATTGAAAATTGCATGAGTAGTGGAGATATGGGTGCCCGTCTTTTGCTTAGTTCTTGTCCGGCAAAGTATCGGTGAAATATTTGGTGTCAGTGACCGTTTAACATCAAGTGTTTCGGCTGTCGTTCGTCGGCCATCAACCTTAGATTAAACTAAAGTTGGTTTCAGTCATTTCATTTAGTTCCTTTAGTAATTTCTTTCAGTTAAACTTTCGTTTAACGTTTGATTTGGACACCACCGGACAACCTGAGCTGTCTATGTTTTACATACTTAATGTATCATACCTCTGCAGGAGTCTTCACTTGTTTTACCGCCTGTGCAAATTTGACCTCCGCCAAGTGCTATGTTTAGTTGTTTATAGAACCTGTTGCAATACTGAAAGCAAAAGAGATGTGTTCATTTAGAATAATACTTTTGTACCTACTTCATGTTTTATTGATGAGGATAATGAAAACAGAGTAAAAAAACGTGTGCGTCTCGGCACGTCCGATAGAAGTGATAACTTAAACTAAGCTAAGTTGAACCATTTAAGATTGACATTGATACCCCACTCTTCGAGAGATGGCGCTATCCATATCTATACAGAATCCTAAATCACGCTAACACCTGTACGTTGTGATTCCTATAACTGAAAATAAGGACCTGCCGTATGCGTGAGTGAAAAGGAAGCTAGACAGACAGTTACAGGCAGAGCGGTACGTGTCAAATCGGTTTACCCTCCCATAAAAAGGTTATAAAAAAAAGTTATATACAAATGATAATAGAAATAACAATCGATCCTACTCTCTCACAGAGAATTGCATTAAAAAGAGTGAGCCAACTGAATTGCTCTTTTTGAGAAAAGAAATCTTTTTTGGGAAAAGTTGTCATCTTCACAGATTAATACATGAAGAGTCCAGATTACAAACGTCAGAATAAAAAGTTCTACAAGTGCTATTCAGATTAGTACAAACTGCTAAGATAGTATACCGAGAACACCACTTTCTATTACAGCCCATAATTGTGCACTGCTGAGCTCGCGGCTCATACAATAACATACAGCCTAGGAACATTAAGGCCATGGTTACTAGGCTGACTATGTGCGGTTTGAAAGATTTCGTATAACTTTAAGAACATTGTAGTAAGGGAGGCCGACATGCTAAATTTGCAGTTACTAAAGCGTCATGGAGACCTATTGCATTGTGAAGATTAGGTCCTAAAACGACAAAAAGGTTATGTTACATTTCCCATTTTAGTGGGGAGGGTATGCAAACGTTAAAAATGTAAAAAAAACAGTCACGCGAAATGAAAATCATCAGATTATATTTTTCCGTAATAGATAAACAAACGCCTTCAAAGTAAAACAAAAAGCAATCGCGCTCCAGTATTTCGAAGTGACGTTTTTTTTATAACTTTGTGACTCACTCAATTCCTTATTCCACCTAAAACGTCAAGACTATTGAAATATACATTGTTCTGCATGGAGGTAACTTACCTTGCCTTAATCTGACGCGCTCGAGTTTCTCTGAGGATCGTTTTTTTTATTTACTAATCTTAAGGGCTGCCCTCTACGCACGCCGCAATATGAAAAGTCCATAATATGATAGGGGTACATCACAGGATACAAGAATTCTCCCCATATTTTTTCTGACCCGATCAAGTAACCTGCAAAATCTCCTATGGCCTCCCTACTATTGTGTTGATGTTGACATATTACAAAAAAATTAGCTACATTGTAACTTATATTTTTTATGAATGATCGTCGATTGTCGACCGTTAGGCGAACACTAGTTAGTATAAATATGGACATTACCTCTTCTCCCACGAACGGTAGTTCTGCATGTTGTTTGAGCTGACTGCGGATCTTCCCGTCACGCGTCAGTCCCCAGCCGGACACTTGAAAATTTATCCTCTCAGTTGTATCCATGAAGTCACTTGTCACCGACGGTAAACAAATTGGTCGTATGAAATCTTTAGAAAGAAATAAAACACGTTTAATAGAGACACATACAGACAATACACACAAAAAGAAAAATAACTTATTCAAATTCAAATTTAAATTCAAAATCATTTATTCATATAGGTATCACTGATGTACGTCAATTTTTTGCTTCTACTACCGTTTCGTAGAGGTGCTTTATCATGGATGAGAAGAAACGGCGAAAGAAACTAATCTGCACATCTTTTAAACAATACACAAATATTAATCTATATACAATAATATATCCTAAGCTGAGCGGAATTAGATACAGAGTTAATTATTTCCAAACGATTTGTCATTTAAATAATCATCATCAGTAATTATAAATAACAACTTAAACAACTATTTGTGTGCAGCCTTGATCTGGTCCGGAGTCATCGTAAGCTTGGACTGAGGACCAAGCCGTGGATTTTCTGTCTAACCAGACAAAATAGTACTGTCGTCCAATCATGATTTAATGAGATTCATTTGTGAGGTTAATTAAATTTAAGAGATCGAAATGAAGTTTAAACAGGAAAGTTTTATATTGTCTCTACATCGGCAATGTGTACGAACGTCGACTATTTACTTATGAAAGGACTTTACCATGGTATCTGTAGGGTTGTAATAAACTTCGTCTGTGAATTCAGACACAGTAATACAGGAGTTTTGGTGATCCGTCTTTTCTTGAGTCTTGTAACTACTTATTGTTCCCTTGCTGAGCAATAGATGAGGAAATGGCTCAGATCCCTATGGTTTTAGAGCTCTATACCACCAAAGGGGTATGCGGGCATGATCGTAAGGTTTTTTATAAGTATATACCTATTGGCAGCATTTATTGTAAAATTATTGTAACACAAAGTCACCTCATGTATGTGCCCATTTTTCTCAAAATCTACTGAACGGATTTTTGTTCGGTTTTTACTAATAGATAGTGCAATACTTTAAGAAGATTACAGGCAATAGTGCATCACGATTTCATGACAATTAACTGAATGTGCATTACGATTTTATGTCAATTGACTAAATGTTAAAGAATCTCGCCCGCTGGGAGCTTACCACGCGGGCGAAGCCACGGACACAGCTAATTTCTTGTAAAACTCAATCGTAGAATATTCTAACATGTTAGCAGTGTATCAAGTGTACTTTGATTGTATCAAGGGGAATGCGCGTTTGCCGACGGTGGGATTGAGTGCGTATTGCTTTAGTATATTAGAATATTAGTTCAATCCAATCTCACCTGCACCTTGCTGAACAACCGACGATGTTATGGCGCTTATGGTAACAAATAGTTTTTACTATTCATTCTATTGTACCTGTGTACGGAGCGCTGTACTTCATTTTAATAAGAGCAATATCGTTGGTGTGCGCCCGAACACTGACATTGTAGTCAGGATGAGGAATAGTCTTCTCAATTGCTATTTTCACTGCCCCGTCTGTGCACTCCTGGTCGCCAGATTTTTTTATGCAATCTACTCCCGGATGCTCAATGTCAAAATCTCCGAGGCGAACGTTTACCCTTAAATTGTAACAATATAGTAATAAATACATAGGAATTCAATAAAATCTTGTAAACCTTTATAAGGAAGACAGAAACTGAAAAAGTTATAAAAAGTCAAAAGTCTGTGTTGTTGATAATATTTCTGCCTACCAATAACAATATTTCTGACAATACGCATGTTATATCCAAAGCTTTTGAGAATATAATTAGTTTGTGTTGTTATTATTACTTACATTATACTGAACAATAAGAGATTGTTTACATGCCTAAGCGCATGAAATAAATAAATATTTTAAGATAATAAATAAATATAAAAATATAATTTCTTTTCGGGTCAAAAAGGTTTAAGTGAAAAATCTGTATTATAATATGATTCACATCTGTGATTACCAACAGATACTATCGTCTAGAACAGAGGTCGGCAAAATGGCGCTCCGCAGCCGCATGTGCCTCTTTGGCTCCATAAGTGCTGCTCTGGCACAAATACCCACTGCAGGCGTGTAGATACTACTTATTTAGTGTAATAAAAGATTGCTAAAGATTGCTATTTGGCTCCCAATTTTTTTTTATTCTTGTTATATTCATATTTGGCTCTTTCGCTAATAAGTTTGCTGACCATTGGTCATAAAATTTTCTACTAGATATCAGTACCGATGGTATAACCGTTCTTGAGGACTGAGGTTGTATGCCTCGTTTATAACTATCACAGTCTCCAACACTCTTCAAACCGACATGCGTGAAGGACCTTGTTTCACGGCAGCTTCAAGTGTTGCGTCAAAATGACTTTAAGTGAACCATCCTGGTAAAGCATAAGAATGAAAAGTCAATAGTACATTTCGATACGAGCGACCTAAGTGGTCTATCATTGTACGGAGCAAAGTTAGCGACCGAGAGTAGCGAGGGCAATGATAGAAAGATAGACCACGTACGTCGCTCGTATCGTATATTATTTTATAACACTGTGTGCTATAAACCCGTGAACGGACGCGACCGTGCATAAAGTGCGGATTTAGGTCACACCTGTGCTATCAAAATAATTTGGGTATACTAACGGAATCTGGTTTACAACGAAGAGACAGTGAGCAGCGGTGAGGACATATCTCCCACTGATAAGTGCACCACCGCACATCGCTTTCAGGGTATCCAACCCTGTATATTGGATGATTGCTGTCCATGGAAACTGGTCGATTCGTGTTATATCACCCGCTAAAATAAATTTCATACAAATAAATAATACTATTTTAATATTACATCTGAACTATTCTATCATTTTATGTCTGTTGCGTCCCCTTCCGTCACGTCTTATTCTGTCATGTTATACTAGGCTAGTCTCCACTGTACTCTATTTCAGTCTCTCGTATTCGACTTCTTTTTCTAATACAATCACTTTTAATATCTATTAACTAAGTTAAATTTATTTATCGAAACATAAAATGTACACTTTATAACGATAAAGAAGACTAGTAACATCTGTGCGAATAATTCGCGCTAATTTTACAAAAACAAAAGCAAATAAACTGGTAGAGAATGCCAATAGGCATTAAGTCCGCCCTTTGTATAGCCTGGATTTAGGTTTTTTACAATAAAGTGTAAATAAATAAATATTAATGTTTTAATTGTGGATGCCGGTAGAGCAAGCAATTATCTTTAAAATGATAACGATAATATATAATTACGATTCTGCTGTAACTTACGTAGAGTGTTGAGGTTAGAAGCTTCACGACCACAACACCCTGACGACGGTTCGGGTGGTAAAGACGAAAGCCCACAGCCATCACTCCCTGGCTGGTTAGCTTCAGTTACTGGTACATTGAAGTTGAATATTGGTTCAGGAATACAGCATTCGTCTTTTTCCGTTTCGCACCTTTGATAGAAATATAAGTTGTTTACGAAATGTAAAACATAAAATAGTGTTACTTTAAACCCTAAGTTATGTAAAAACTTATAGTATTTATATTTTACTGGTCTTGAAACTTCGGCAGCGGCATCTATATCTATAGGCTTTTTACTACATGTACGAATATACGTATGTATACATGGTACAAACATATGCCACATTTTTTTTTAAATTTTTGTCTGTCTGTCTTTCTGACTGTGTATCTATCTGTCTATCTGTCTATCTGCCTGTCTGTTTGTCTGTTTGTACCGGCTAATCTCTAATCTCTTTATAAGGAACTTTTACTGGAAGATAGATAATGTAATAAGAAGTAGCTTAGGCTACTTTTTATCTTAGAGTTTCCGCGGGTGACGACTGAAAATTAAAACAATTGTGTATGAAAAATGTTATCCCATCCCAAATTTCAAAAGACTTGTTGACTATAGCCCGTAACCGTTGCTAGCAATTGGACAATAAAAGATTTAATGACTAACATGAATTAATATTGACAAGTTAAATTGTACAATAGATAACCAAACATTATTGTCTAATGTACCAGTGCAGTTCGGAAGCCGTGCAACTCCGTTTTGTGGCCACGGGGGATTCTTTGACGCAGCAAACCTGAAAATCGTATTTCGTAATTAGGTAAGCATTCAATCTATACAACGAAATATAATTCGAGTGTCTGTTTGTAATATTAAAATAACCGTTTTTTACACTTTTATATTAGCTTGGGTTGTAGGGGAAGAGGGCCTAAAGCGAGCACCGGATAATAGACATTTTCCCCCGCCCCACACTCTCAGCGACAGTCGCAAATCTCACCTCGGACAGAACCAGAACCTACGGTTCTTGTAAAAGGAAAAATAATTTTGGTGTTTTTATATAAAACCAAATAAATAAAAAAATAAAGAAATAAATAAACAGGGCAAGCTAAATAAAACCGTTTAAAAAGGAAGGTATGTATATTGTGTTTTGTCTAATTTTGAATAATCTATGTTTTTATCAAGATGCGCCCTGTGTAGTGGGTTTATCTTACTTAGTTTAATGATATTTACATGCACTTCTTCAAATAAATTTTAGGCTAGGTCTGATGACAACGTGGGCGTGACGCGAAAGACAAAGCGAGCATGCCCACTATGCCCTCGCGAGCACGTTACTTTGGACGAACTTCCCGTAACTATACCCATCATGGATGGTGTAACTTTAGAAGAACTACCAAACTGTTCAACCACCAAAGTTGATCCTATATTAGACACATTGATACAACCAACACCAATGACACCTGATGAACGCGTGAAATGAAAAACATGTTTATAATTTAGTTATTATGTAATAAAAAACGTTGGTACTGACTTTCTCATGTTTTCATAATACTATCATTGTTATTTGTGCATCAGTTAATAAAAATAGATCGATGATCCCGTTACCTGTTTGCCGTACCGTTTACAGATTTATATGAGAATTTTAATGATTGGGTATGAAACTACAATAAATTTAGTATTAACAAAGTTACACATATATGTATTATAATATGTTTTACTCCAATGTGAACTTATGGTGCTCACTTTGGGCCCCCTTCCCCTATGTATGTATCTATGTAAAGGAATCTTTTAACGCGATTTTGAAGCCGAAATCTTAGACCGATTGAGCTGATATTTTGTAGACACATTCAGTTTAGATGAGATGAGAATGCAATTATATAACAATCGGTATTATTATTAATCCAAAATGGCCGCTGTAACAAAATTGCGACGTACATATTTCTGAGCAACTCACCGAATACGAGTATCAAATTAAAGGGCTTAACTTGTAGCAAAGAACACACCATGAAAAAGTGTAATTTTTTGTAGTTTTTAACTATATTTTTTTTATTAATTGGATATGTATATGTACATGCTACATGCACTAAAACAATATTTTTACAATTTTTGTATCAGCTCTGTCTGTTTTTGCCGGCTAATCTCTGGACCGATGTTGACGGGACATTCCCTGGAAGATAGCTGATGCAATAAGGACTAACTTAGACTTTTTATCTTAGAATTCTCGTGGGACTCGGATTTACGCGGGTAGAGCCGGACACAGCTAATTCAATCTACAAGCACTCGGTGGTATGGAGGTCGGGGACATCCAACAAAAGGGACCGAGCCAAGCCTTATTTCTCGAACGATTTGGCTCGCACTGAAAACCAGTTGTGACAGCTGATGTCACAGCTATTTTCTGAGTGCGAACCATTTCTGTCATGCTTACATTACATTATTTACTTTTATTACTATAGTTTATTTGTTTGTTTGTCTAGATATAATAAGGTTAAAATGTAAGCACTTTGCTGAAATAAATATCTTCTATCTATCTATCAATGTGGGCAGTGATGTTTGGTTTGGATACTGGGATAGAAATTAGCATCTTATATGCCTGAGATACTTGACTGATTCTTTTAATACGTGTGTAAAGATAACTCTTCTATACTAATATTAGAATATGGAAAGATTTGAATGTTTATTTGTATTGAATAGGCACCGAAACTACTGTACCGATTTGAAAATTATTTTACCATTAGAAGCCGAAATTTTCTATGATGAACATAGGCTAATTTTTACCGCGGAAAAATGCTTAATTCCTACGGAAAAACTTGTAATCGTTACAAATAATTTACGTAGCAAAACGATAAGATACAAGGATAGGTGACTTGCTATTTGAATAACCGATCGTCGCTACACTAAATCGAGTCAGCTTGTTGATCATAAACACACCTTGGGGCTATCTCCATTCCATCCACATTTTGACTGTTTAACGAACTCGCGTTGGTCTGGTTTGGCGATGAGGGATAACAGTGCCGGGCAATCGAGAATCTTAACACATTCGCCCTGTTCGCCGTTTCGTGTGGTGCAAACTTCAGCTGAAATAAAGGTATTAAATAATTCAAATATTTGATGAAAAGATTGTTCCTTTAACCTAAATATATTCTAATATAATATTTTGTACCTAATGTAAAATGCTCTGTCTCGACATTTAATGCGATTTTTCTGTTTTTTAAGCACAACGTATTTCATGGATGTTTTGTACGCCATATGTAAATATTTAACTTTTTTTTTATCACACATTTACCTCGTCAAATTATGTACTTGACACTTTCCTAAGTCACTCCTAATTACATCAGGTATCTTCCAGTGAAAGTGCTGTCAAAATCGGTCCAGCCGTTACAGAGATTAACCGGAACGAACAGACAGACAGACAGGCAAGAATTATAATTTTTTTTTTGTTATATGTACCGTGTATACATAGTACATACACATATATTTAGTAAAAATCGGTTATTTTAATATAATAGACACTCCAATTTTTTGATGTAGATATGTTTTGTAGTGTTCATTAGAGTGTATAAGTATGTGTATGTGTGTGTATTAAGTTCTGAGCCGTAGTCTGGAAGAATTAGAGACTCAGTCAGTCTTATATGTATAAGACTGACGGTGGTATTAATTGTATCTACAAATTGTTTATTTATTAATCTGTCCTCGTTACTATGTTTATACTGACAATATCATAAAATTAGATAAAACATTTATTTACCTGCTAGTAAAGCTTCATTGTATGAGTTTTCGCCATATTTAAATGTTATTTTATGTTCGTCCAAACCAAGTCCAAAACAAGAGAAGCTTGATACTACAAGCAAAATGAAATTTACACTTATTAACTGCGGCATTATTATTGTGATATACGAAACATCAAACTAGTACCAGAAGTTTGTTTATAATTGAAATTTTAACTGGTGTCGTCGACCACGACTACGCATTTAAATTAATGTCGCCTATAATCTCCACTTGACCTGTGACGTCATTGTAATCTATACTAAATAAAATTGAAGTGTCTGTTTTTAATATTAAAATAACCGCTTTTTACTAAATGTATATTAGTGTAGGTATACACGATATATATATGTATACCAAAACAACAGTTTTAAAAGTTGTTGTCTGTCTATCCATCTGTCTGTTTGTTCCGGGTAATCTCTGAAACGGCTGGACTGATTTTGACGGGACTGTCACTGGAAGATAGCTGATGTAATAAGAAGTACCCTGGGCGGCTTTTTATCTAGAAATCCCGCGGGTTTTGCTTTGCGACGTGCTGATTTACACGAGGGCAGAGTCGCGGGCACAGCTAGACTTTAATACAGTAAAACTATTTCAGATTTCAATAAGGAAAATCTTAATTGAAGCGGGTTTTACGTCAGTTAATATGTACATAATGATACTTCTGAATCACTACGCCTGAAGTCTGCGTGGCAAATTCTAAGATTTTAAGTAAAACTAAAGAAATTGAGAGGTACCTATAGGTTACTGTGTCAAAATTAACTGGTATCTTGTAACTAGTTACTGACATTTTTGTGTCAGCTGACGAATGACCAGCCCAAACGATTATTATGGTATTACTATGTATATGATGATGATTGCGCTCTGTATCACCAAAAACCCCGAAGGTACGAATTAATCGTGATAGGGTTATTTTACCTACTTGGTTACTTTTAGGATCAACAGTGAAATATTTCGACGTCATTCGGTGGCAGTGTCGGAGATTCAGTAATAAACGCTTCTTCCGTATCGGAAACCAACCATTGGATTGCCTGACCGCTTATTTGTGGACTACTGATGTAAAAAAACATATTTTAAATTTAAATGTAATAAATAAATAAAGCTGTGGATTGAGACTTATACACAGTAAATCTGTTCGTAGTACCAGTCATAACAACATAATGTAATCAAACTCGTAGTTTCGACACGGCCCGTATCCTTAGTATTCGAGTAGCACGGAGCGAAGATGTACCGATGCGCTTGTCTAATTATTATCTTAGTTGACGGGGTGTTTCAAGTGAGAGCCCAAAATAGGAATAACGAAAGATGTAAGTTTCTGTATCTAGCTTAATTTATTTAGCAATATTTTTGTTGTCATACATATTCTATACGTATGTCGTTGACGGGTCACATTGCTAACCTCTCGTATCTCTTCTCAGATTGACAAGGTTTGAATCGGCAGTTCACAACAACTTTATACGTGTGGTGGTATTAATTAATGAATAATCTTGAAATGGGTTATTAGTTATAACCGAGCTTATGAACTTTCAGAAAAAAAACTAAGATATCACTTTTTTTAGAAATTGATTGCATGTTTACATTATTTATTATTCATTTTACATCATTGTACACTAGGCCTGTAAATTAATTTATTTGTGACTAGCTGACCCGGTGAATTTCGTACAGCCTAAAAGTCGATTCTTTAATTTAGATTTTTGTTATAATACTGCTATTCGGGAAACTGGAGCCCCTAGACAAATATTTTAGCGTTAATCGTTAACGCTCACCCTATTATAAAAATGTATGGTAATGACAGTCCCTGCGGAAAGGTTTTTGGCGTGACGGCACATATTCTTTCCGCAGCCAGTGTCATTTCCATACATTTTTAAACGATTAAGACGGCATACCATATACCTTTTCTATGAGACAGGCTCAATAAAAAATGTACTGGTTTAAGTTCGGAGGAACGCGAAGGGCCCAAAATTAGGCCTATACGACCGATCCATCTGTTCGGATATACATTAATTAAAAATGCATGACCAGATACATAATATTGCGCAGGACAAGCAAGCAGTTAATTATTTGACTGATTTATTAAACTTGACCTTATCTATATGTTGGAGATAGAGGCGATATAGGCTGACGTAGTGCGTCTTCGGACATCTTGACGTAAGCGATACATAAATACTGTAAATACAGGCACTTCTCAACGAGACGT